>OMLM01001390.1:0-13461 GCA_900302695.1 Helostoma temminkii
GACTTCTGTCCGCTGTCTTTACAACTCATCATCCCGGTGTGCACAAAGCGTTTGGATCCGCTGTGCGCAATCAGAGAGAGGGAGAGAGAAAGAGAGATGGGTGGAGAGGGAGGGGGGAGTTGGAGGTGAATGGCAGTATGACTGAACAGCACGGTGACCAATCAGATCCTCGATGGGCCGGGCTCCACATTTGTCCCAGTGCTGCACGGGCCCTCAAAGTTTGTTTATTCGCGGAGTACAGTGTGTGATGAAACGTGTTAGTACGTTAAGCCCCTTTCTACTATTAATAATCAAATGAAACTGATTGGGGCGTCGGATCACGCTGCGGACTTCTGGGAACGCGTACCGGTGCCATTTACGCACGGAACATGCTCGCGCGACGCTGCGTTTCAGCGCACCGGGAGCCTCGATTGAAACTCTTCAGAGAGTAGGTGTCGGTGTGTAACACAACAAGAGCTGAATTACACCGATCTTAATGCGAGGGCGGAGGACGGACTACCGACTTGTAGAGAGAAGAAAGTTGGTTGGAGATCGCGGAGGTTTGAGTTGCGAGCGTCCAGTCAGTCCACATCCGCAGCAGGAAAAAAAGAAAAGAAAACTGTGGTGGCTGCTTGATCAATGTGAAAGACTGAAAGATACTGTCGCACGCATGGACTCGAGACGCTGACATTCCCCTGTAGTAGTCAAGATAAGCTCTGACTTGGCTAACAGAAGGGGTTAAACCGTATCTAAAGGGAGTTTGGAAAACCCAGCCTTTCTTCCACATACGGATCAACTCATTGGGTGGGAGCTGAGAGAGAGACAAGAGTCCCCAGCAAATCAGGAGCTAATTGATTAAAGAGACTTCATTTGAATAGGAGGGGGGCTGGCGAGGTGCCAATCGCCTTTCAAAGAAGCCCCCGTATGATTAATCGCAGAGCATTATTGATAATCATAACGGGGCACATGCGCGGTGGATGGGCTCGATTTACGTAATTTTTGAGAAGGTTTTGTAGTCATTTTTTTATTCTTTGCCTGCTGATGTGCCAGCCAGCATGTCGCGGAGGAAACAAGCGAAGCCGCAACACTTCCAGTCCGACCCTCATCTGCCTTTATCGGAGCACAATGGTGAGTCCAAGTGAAGTAGCGCTTCATTTATCCAAGCTCCGTGAATTTTTGACTCATTCTAGACGTTTTATCAAGTTTACGGCCGAATCTACTAGTTAAAGTTAATCATTTGAATTTTTTTAAATTTTCTTATTTGCAAATTCCAGCGTCTGTGCCACTTAAAAACAAACAAGCAAACAAAAACGTTGATGAAATTCCTGCATTTACTTTATTTCACTTCAAATAAGAATTTGGAGTAACTTTATCTAAAGTAAATATTTTTTAACACTGAACGCTCAGTATTATCTGTGTTATATATACACGTAAGTGCAACAGATAACTTAATTATGGATACGAAGAAATTTCATGGCGCCTTTCCTTGTTATGTTTGTGCTCAGCGCGTGTGGTAAAAGTTTCGAAACTTTTCAGTGGAATTTTATTTTTCTTTAAATCGTGTTTGGACACTAACGTAGAAACTCTCTTATGAGTAGCCGGCTCACTTTTCGGTCCTCGCCGAGGCTTCTCTCAGTGCGTCGACTCCAGCCTGTCGCTCCAGCCGAGACGTCAACTTTCCTTGAGTCCTGGACACAGTAAAGTCGCATTCGTGCGCCTCGCTCTTGCTTTAGAAACCCTTACAGTGTTTACACTGTTTTAGTAAAATCTGTTTCAGCAGGCTCATTGCCTGTTTGCACATCAGGGTGCTTTATTACAGCAGCCTCGAAGAAAAGAGAGTGCACATGAAAGATCCTGAAAAAAATCCCGTTTATACTTTTTATTCAAATAGCAGAGAAGATAAAGTCGTACTCGTTGAGAAACACGCACACACACGCGTCTACAGTCAATTTGTCTTTTATTACAAAAACAATAAGTAATACAAAGTCAACACAGATAAGACAAGCTTGTCGATTTTACTTTTACGCCTCTGGAGAAGCTTTTACATAAAGATGGCCTAACGCTTTCTGTGTTTTTTTTTCTCGTAAAGTGAACTATGTCCCTTTTAAATGGTGCTGTCGTGCCTAAAATCTGAAATCAGTTAATACAAAGTGTCATTCAGAACTGGAAATCCAGGACTTTGTACTACAGCTCTAGCACAGTTTCATAGACCAGCAAAAGACAGAGAAGTCAGAATGAATTGTAAACAGTTGCATCTTTGTTGAGAGGAGAGTAAAGCTACAACAAAAACCTAAAACTGCCGTGTGGTTTGGTCGATTAATAACACTTAGATTTGGTAACAGGACGTTGCGTTGTAACGTGTATTTTTGTTGACGGACTTTTCTATCCAAGACTTATTACCATGTAAATAACCGAGGAGAAGTTATTTAAGTGATCTGTTATTTAAACAAATGTTATTTTTAACCGGCTGGCGGTTCTCTGTGTCCGATTTGGCTGCACAGCATTTACATTTTCATTAGGTTATTTTGTTAGAAAATGTATTTACACACACGTAAAAAATAATAATACAACCCATAAATTAACATACAGATAAAGATAAGAAAAAAGTTTTTCTCTGTCATAGCTCCCACCTGTTGGATAAGGTATATACATGTGATATATGCAGAGAAGAGACAGTAAAATGTATGTAGTTTGGTACAGTCTGAAAGACTTGTCAAGGCCATTTGGAATAAATCCGTTTTTTGCAAGAGAAGGCCATGGATAGGAAGATATTTTCACATGATTTTAAGAACTCGATAGATGCAAAATCTAGTTAGTTCCTGACTGCTGTTTACCCTGCATTTTCCTTTAAATCTAATAAACCTAATGAAGAGTTACTTTTGTCACCAACCCTGGCAGAGTGCAGAATGCAACATTTCTCAATTATGTCTAAAACTATGCCACATGTTAAAATTGTTGCAAGTGTCTTGTGTGTGTAATTATAATAGCAGAGACATGTTGTCTTTGGGTTTGAGGAGTATTTAGCTGTGACAGTGGTCATAGTTAATGTGTTGTGTGTCTTCTGGAGAGTTCTGGTGCCCGGAAGTGAAAACAGAAAGTCTTTGTATTTGCACTTGAATATCAGTGATGCAGAGGGCCGCAGTTACTGGGAGGTTGGAGTGAGAGCCTCAGAGGGTGGGATGTTGAGCTGTTTTAACCTTTGCCAGTGTCCTCTGTGTGGAGGTGATGAAAGTTCAAGGCTCAGCGAGTTCCTCTCTACCTCGCCATTGACCCTGCTGATCAGAGCTGTAGGCGGCCCAGCAAGGCCTCGGCTTTTTATTTAAGTGTGTAAGCGTGAGGTCTTATCAATGTTGTGGCCATCCCCTTTCGCCCTATCAGAGTGGCCCCCCTAGAGTAGAGATTGGCAGGGCAGCCCCCTTTAGACTGTTGTTCCCTGCAAACACACCGTGCAGTTGCTTGTCATTTTGCCAGTGTTTATGTGGTGTGAGTCTAGGTGTAGCCTGAAGTACTTGCTTTGCCTTTTTCCCTCCCCTTAAGCTTTAAGCATGTCACCGGGGCAGTGCTTGTGAGATTTGAGTCTTGTCCTGGACCACGGCAGCTTTAGTGGAACCCCATCTAGTGTTCAGTGGGATAAGTCCTGAGGGCTGGAGCCGGTGTGAGCAGAAACCCTCCTGAAGTTACAAGTGTCAAGAGGCTCACAGAGACCCCCCGCGAAAAAATAATGTAGGATCTCTCAAAGTTCTCCGTCAACTCTTTCAACTAATCCTCACTTTCTCCTTTCTCATATTCGGACTTTGGTGAATCTCTTCAAGGCTCTGTCCTCTTCTCTTTGTTTCTCCTGATGCCCTTTAGTCCTAAACGCTGCTTACACTTTTCTTTTGGTAGAGCTTCTATGAAAGTTTTACAGACTCCATGTTTATTCCAGTTTGACTTTATCTTAATTTTAATTCGTTGTTAATCCTTGCTATTTTGGGAATTAAGCCTAATGCTAGCATCTGCGTTGTTTGCTACACTAGTCCTATATGGACAGTGGATTTGTAGGCATGCATTGATTTTATTTTTATCGCTTTTTTGTCATCAAGCAAAGTGAAGCACAGAATTGCACAGAATCTGTAGCTACGTAAACATTTAAGATGATGAAACATTATTTCAGATATTGCATTTTGCATGAAGTGCATTAACATTACTTTCTTCACTCTCTTTTCGAATTGAAGAGTTGATGAAGAGGACAATGTCCACTACCGCAATGCAAAATTTTAATAGCATTTTTTGTTGCTCTTCTTTTCCATTCATTTTTCTATTGTTGCATTCTGCTGTGATAATTAGAATTTTGCTATATTTTGCTTTTGCGTATTAAAATATAGTATTATAAAATTTTAGATTTGTACAATGCATGTAAAATATTATAATCTTGCCTGGAAATTATTTCAATTAAACACACATATGCCCTGCATTTTATGTTTATTTTGAAATCCTGTTTTCATATTTTTTCAGTGCTCACTATAGTTTCTCAAATATTATATGCATCATGTGTAGCATATTTTTTTGTTATGATCTACAAAGATTTGAGCATATGCACCCATGTAAGAACAGATTTATTTATTTATCGTTTACATGTTGGTCAAAAGATTTTCTTTCTTTTTGTATGTTTCTTGGTTTCATCCCACTCAGTGTCAAATAACTGGATTTTCTTCACACTAATTTGAGCACAGTCAGCGTTAAGAAAAGAGAAAAGGTGCTTATTTAATCCTCACATTTCTCACACTACTACACATTTTTTCAAAAGTTGCACTTGGGATGTAGGTAGGTGAGTGAGCGGTAGGGGGGAGTTAACATGAAAAGTTATCATTAAAGTGAAGTCTTCCCTGGTTGCATGGTTTGGTGGTGTGAGGGCCAGGGTTTACTGTCATGGCAACTTTGCGTTATCTGATGTCTCTGAGCAGAGAAACATTGAGGGAGATAATCCTTGAATTAAACAGGATCCGCTTTGAGTCGACTGAGATGAGCAGGGCCAGGCTGTGCCGACGATCCCCGCCGCTCCCATGCTGCGCGAACAATGGGAAGGCATCCTGTCTCTCTGTGGGGCAGGACTGCACTTCTCCGGGATTTCATTTGCAAATGAATTCTCGGCCATGATGAAAGTGTTGAGAGGCCAGAGCCACAATGAAAGGGATTCATAGAGAAATGCAATTTGTAAATCAACTTGTATGTTAAACAGCAAGATTTTAGTGTGACAAAGAGGGAAAAGAATAAGGGAAGTCTGGAGCACAGCAGTGGCGCTGGGGGCAGGGTGTCGTCTTTTCACTCGCTGACTCGTCGTGTTTATTAAAATGGAAACCCAAAAACCTGTTTTTGTGCACATGTAAAAGGCAGTCATAACATTTGAATTTTCATTTCAGTGACAACAGATGTTGCTGTGTGTGTATTGTGTGTTCTGTAGGCTGGTATGTCCAGATTTTCAGTTTTGGCAAGTTTGTGATGCATGAATTCTGATGCACCCCCCTACTTTTTAGTTTTTGACCAAGTCATTTATTTAACCTCTGTGTACTGATTAGTGTCTTTTTTGTAGTTGTGAATGTTTTGAAAGGGGCGAAGTTTATTCAGAATTATGAACAATTATGAACAAAACTTTGTGTGAAAATGTGTGTGTTTTGTATTATTATTTTCATTAGGTAGCTATTTTAACCATGACAAATATTTTCATGTCATAGGTGTTAAATAAGTCACTATTTATTCTGTAACTCTTTATTTCTGTTATTTTTTCCTTAGTGTGTTTAATGTGTATACATAGCTGTCTGGCTCTGATGTTCATGTCTCGCTGTGATTTCAGGCTGAGTGGATACAAATTAGTTTAGTGACATAGATAACCTGTCCAAGATGCCCATAGTTGGCTGAAAATGAGCAAAGCTGACAGCAAATTGAAAGTCTAATAAGTCCTTCAAATGCTTGATTTGCACTGAGTGGACAAGTCGACTTTGAAGGGCATGGAATATAGGAAATCAATGTCTTTGTATGAAATTTCATTAAGACCCAGTGTCCTCACATCACTCTATTCTATATTTTGATGGATTGTCTGGAGAAAATGATTACCTTTGGTTGAGATGATGAAACCCTGATGTACATCTTCAAAGATCACTTTTAAGCAATATTTGAACAGTTCCCATTGATTTTGTATCTCTCTTATCATGTTTAAGAGGCCACTGAACTGAATAGGGCCTTTTCTAATTTCTGTTGGCTTATTGTTGCCTTTCAGTCGTTGTTTTTGTGAACACATCAAGGGGATAAGTGTAAAACAGATTAAGTTAAGATTAACAACAATGGAATTTGAGGTGATAAAGCTGCTTCTTCAGCTGCAAAACATTTCTAATCACTAATCCTCTCTTTCCTTTATTTCAGGGGACACAGAACTTTGCTCAGAGGACCCCCCCTGCAAGGAGTCAGACGCCCATGTCTGTAGCAGATGTTGTGCTGAGTTCTTTGAACTTTCAGATCTTGAGGATCACCAGAAGAATTGCACTAAGAATCAGTTAGTTCTGATAGTGAATGAAAATCCTGTCTCCCCCACCGGAACTTTCTCGCCTGGGTCTCCTCCCCATAATCCGGATGACCAGATGAATGACATCCCTAATAACGCTGATCAAACTGAGTGTGGTGACCTATCGGAGCCTAACACTCTTGAAAAAGACGAATCCATGGATGTGGATGTTTCTGGTATGAGCAGTGGACATGAAGAGGAAGGCAGTCATACAGAGAGCAGGAGCCCCATCAACACAGCCAGCAGCCACAGTGGCAGGAGCACCTCTGGCCCTGCAGTAGGCACTTCAGCTATATCTGCCCCTCTACCTCAGCTCAGTAACCTGACTGAACTGGGGAACTTCTCCATGATCAACAGCAATGTCATAATTGAAAATCTTCAGAGCACCAAAGTGGCCGTTGCCCAATTTTCTCAAGAGGCCCGATCCACTGGGGGCCCCAGGGTGGCAGTGCCAGCACTGATGGAGCAGCTTCTAGCCCTACAACAACAACAAATACACCAGCTGCAGCTTATTGAGCAGATTCGCCATCAGATACTGCTACTGGCCTCCCAGTCCCCAGAAATGCAGGTTCCTCCAACCTCTGCTCCAGGCTCAATGGGGCCTGCTGCCAGCCCACTGACGACACTCAGCTCACATCTCTCCCAACAGCTGGCTGCAGCCGCAGGGTTAGCGCAGAACCTGGCTAGTCAGTCAGCTAGTATTAGCAGCCTAAAGCAGCTGGCTGCAGCAGCACAGCTACCTCAGTCCAACCCAAGCAACAGCGAGACATCTCAGAGCATCAGCACACTGGGGCCATCCACAGTCAATGCTCAGTCCTCTGACAAGAGGCCTAGTCATGTGAGTGGGCTCCACTCTCAGCTCAGCAACTCCTCACTAGCTAAGTCATCCACGCCAGCATTTGGAATAGGTAGCCTGTTAAGCTCTGCAGTGAATCCCCTTCTACCTCAGCCCCCACCTGGTAACCCCATGTTCTCCAGCTCTTTGCCCAGTGTTGGCACCACCGTAGAGGACCTCAACTCTTTAGCAACTTTGGCCCAGAGGAAAGGCAAGCCGCCAAATGTCACTTCATTTGAACACAAGAGCAGCTCTGATGATGCTTTCTTTAAGCATAAGTGCAGGTTTTGTGGCAAGGTATTTGGGAGTGACAGTGCCTTGCAAATCCACCTGCGCTCTCACACTGGTGAGAGGCCATATAAATGTAATATTTGTGGCAACCGTTTCTCCACTCGTGGTAACCTGAAGGTGCATTTCCAGCGTCATAAAGAAAAATACCCACACATCCAGATGAACCCGTACCCTGTTCCTGAGCATTTAGACAACATACCAACAAGCACTGGCATTCCATATGGCATGTCTATGCCCCCTGAGAAACCTGTCACCAGCTGGCTGGACAGCAAACCAGTTTTGCCCACTCTCACTTCCTCTGTTGGCATGCTGCTGCCACCAACCATGCCGAGCCTGCCGCATTTCATCAAAAAGGAAGATCATTCAATAGCCATAACAAGCCCTTCTGCTACTGCAAAGAGTGACTCAGGTGCAGCTCAGCCTTCAGCTAAAACTAATGATGGAGTGTCTGAAGAGGGTGAAGGTGCAACTCTGCCTACCTCAAATGGGAAATCTGAAGAAGGCAGCTCCTCGGGCTTGATGAGAAATGTGAACTCTGCCTCAGAGAGCACTGTCGAGTACACAACATCTAACAGCCCACCCATGATGACCAACCCACTCATGCCTCTTATGTCTGATCAGTTTAAGGCTAAATTCCCATTTGGAGGCATTCTGGATCCTCTCCAAGGGTCAGAGACATCCAAGCTACAGCAACTTGTGGAGAACATTGACAGAAAGGTGACAGACCCAAATGAATGTGTCATCTGTCACAGAGTGCTGAGCTGCCAAAGTGCACTGAAAATGCACTATCGTACTCATACTGGGGAAAGGCCCTTCAAGTGTAAAATTTGTGGCAGGGCATTTACCACCAAGGGAAATCTTAAGACCCACTACAGCGTTCATAGGGCTATGCCTCCTCTTAGAGTCCAGCACTCCTGTCCTATTTGTCAGAAGAAGTTCACCAATGCTGTGGTTTTACAGCAGCATATTCGCATGCACATGGGTGGGCAGATCCCCAACACCCCTCTGCCAGAGAGTTACCCAGAGTCCATGGCCTCTGATACTGGCTCATTTGAGGAGAGAAACTTTGATGATCTGGACAACTTCTCTGATGACAACATTGAAGGAATGGAGGAGGGCCCAGATAGCAGTGTGCCAGACACACCCAGGTCAGCTGATGCCTCCCATGACAGTCTGTGTAATTCCCCAGCCCCTGCTGAAATAATTAACCAGGAGATACAAGAGAAAAATGGCCAAGAGAATGTCCACAATAATGAAACAGAAGACCTACAAGTCGACCAAATTAAGGCTACAGCAAATGGCTTAGGTGAAGGGGATTGCTTCACCTATGACTCCTCATCACTGGGAGGGGATGTTGAAAGCCAAAGCACTGGGAGTCCAGCTGTGTCCGAATCTACCTCTTCCATGCAGGCGCCATCCCCCACTGGCATGCAACTTCAACCACATAAATCCCCCAGCCTTGAAGAAAGGCAGCAGAGAGCCTTGGAGCACACCAGTGCAAGCCTCTTGCACTGTCACCCCTCCAATATTGGAGCTCTGGACCTAACATCTGTCAATTCTTCGAAAGACCCCATGGGCATGATATTCCCATTCCGTGAGCGTAGCACTATCAAGAACACATCATGCGACATCTGTGGAAAGACCTTTGCTTGTCAGAGTGCCTTGGACATTCACTATCGAAGCCATACCAAAGAACGACCATTTATTTGCACGGTCTGTAACAGGGGTTTCTCCACCAAGGGCAACCTCAAGCAGCACATGCTAACCCATCAAATGAGAGACCTGCCATCACAGCTCTTTGAGCCATCAAACACAAGCCTCTCCTCCAGCCCAACACCTTCCCTTCTCTCTGTAGGCTCTCTTAACAAACCTGAGGTGAACGGTTTCCTCCATGGCCTCCACCCAGAGAACAAGGAAATGCCCCCTGGCTTGGTAACGTCATCTGCCTCTACGTCTCCAGTGCTTTCCGCTGCTCCACCACGCAGGACACCCAAGCAACACTTCTGCAACACCTGTGGAAAGTGTTTCTCCTCTTCCAGTGCTCTACAGATCCATGAGCGAACCCACACAGGGGAAAAACCCTTTGCCTGCAGTATCTGTGGTCGGGCTTTCACCACCAAAGGAAACCTCAAGGTAAATGTCATGGCCTCTTAAACATCCAGAAAACAATTTGTCCTGCAAAGTTTGTATATATGAATGTTAACTAAAAGGAAATCTTAGAGCTGCTATATATTTATATATAGTGTGACAGTGTGCTAGACATCAACAAATTTTACAGTTGTATAATTAAATTAAAAAATGACATAAGTAGAAAGATGGAATTACAGTACTTGATTATTGGGTAGAAATTCAAGAATGGGATCAAATAAGCATGATTCAGTGAACTCACAGAATTAATTACAAAAGGCCATCACTGTGAGCAAGGCCAGTCTGTATTTTTCCATTACAGATTCTGATAAAGAAATATGGCCTAAATCATTAATAAAAGGATCTGCTCAATGATCTACAGAAACTTGGGAAATTATGTTGACTGAATGAACGTCACTTATTTTGAAGTGAGTCAATCCTTAACCCTAGTGAGAAATTTGGGACACGTTAATTTTTAATATCTTAAAGTCATAGTAAATCAAGCTCTGGCTGTTGGTTGATATTAGTCTTCCACAAAGACTTGTGTCTTACAACAAAAACCGTAAAGACTGACCCTTTATTTAGAAGTTTGTACTTAAAATACCTTGTAATTTTTAGAACATATCTTTCAAAGACTATGACAGAGAAAAACATGTTATCTTTATCATGAAAAGACAAACGGCAGAGGTGAAATGTCAAGCAATACTGCCCAGAGCAATGTAATTGGACAGTATAATTTAACCCAAGCCTGTGCTCCCCTTGTGAGATGAGCATATTAAGGTTTAAATTAAACAGAATGTGTCTTGCCAAAATAAGATGTTTACACCATCTTGGTATGTCTCACAGCATAGGCAACTAACTGGTCTGCTGCACTCAGGGTGTGAAGCTATTTTAATTTGGAGTTTAGCATTATTATTATTTTTTCCATTGCATCATCTCATGTGCAGCTCTTCTGGCCAAGTTTGTAAACATCACTAATTTTCATCCCTCTCATTGCTCTGTCTCTCTTCTCCCTCCCTTTTATTCTCTTTCGCTCCCCTCCCTCTCTCTGTAGGTTCACATGGGCACACACATGTGGAACAGCGCTCCCGCTAGACGTGGCCGCAGACTCTCTGTGGATGGGCCAATGGCCTTTCTGGGTACTAACCCAGTCAAGTTTCCTGAGATCTTCCAGAAGGATATGGCATCAAGGGCGAGCAATGGGGATCCAGCCAGTTTCTGGAACCAGTATGCTGCAGCCTTCTCCAATGGACTAGCAATGAAGACAAATGAAATCTCTGTCATCCAGAATGGAGGGATCCCACCACTGTCAGGTGGTGTGGGAAATGGGGGTAGCTCTCCCATTGGTGGCCTGACAGGCAGCATAGACAAGCTACACAGCATGGAGCCCAATGCTGCTTTAGCTGGTCTGGAGAAGATGGCCAACACAGAAAATGGTGCCCATTTCCGGTTCACACGTTTCATGGAGGACAATAAAGAAATTGTCACCAGTTAGACTGTAGGTCTTGCCCACAGACGCGTGAAGATGCTGAAAAGGCATACTGTACACTTAATGTAGACACAAATAGAAGAGAGAGAAAGAGAACAACACAGGGACAAAATCAACTGAACTGCTTTGCTCGCCATTGACTCTTTACGAACATGAGTGTGAAGACAAGTTGCTTTTTTTGTACAATGTACATGTTATAGTTTTAAGGAGCTTATTTATTAGTGATTATAACCTTGCTTGAAACCAAGTGAAAGCATTAACAGTTAGGTTTTTGTTTGTTTTGATGACAGAATGGGTATGTATGGGTGCTTAAAAATGTGCTTTTGAAACTTAGAATATCTGGGTAGATAACCTTACCTTGGCATTAAGTTATTTTCTGTCTGTAGTAGCTATAACCGAACTGTCGATGTTCATGTGATGCATAGCCCTGTAATAAGCATACAGACTTGCTGTAAATAATGTACACTGATCTTCTGTAGATGGTCTAACATCTGTGTGTTCTCTCCCCTCATCAAAACAAAACGATGAAATTCAGGCAAGGAACTAAATGACGTGGTAGTTCTTTTATTTCCAATTCTTATTTACATTTATTTTATTTAAGGAAGACAAAACTTTGAAGTTTGCTACTTTTCAAAAGTTTCTTTAGTGTTAACTTGTTTTGTTGTTACTGTTTCTGTGTAATGTACCTTCATCGTTTTGTTTACTTCCATATATTTTCCGTCAATCTCTTTTTTGTTGCTCGTATTTTGGTGTTGCTGAAACCATGACAGTTGTTAAGAGGCGTCTACTTCCTGGTTTTTGGAACTGAGAGATCCAATCAGATGAGCAGGATTCTCCTTTTCTTTCTCAGCTGGATTTCCAAGTTGCTGCTATATCCCAGCATCCTCACTGACATCAAGTGCAAAGTCATGTGTTGAAACCTCTGTAAATATGTTCAGATGTGGAAATACAAACTCCCTCACAAGAAAATGTAAATATAGCTCACACAAGAGAAATCCACCATGGCCAGGGGACAAAATGATAGTGTTTTTATAAATATAAATATCTATTGGGTTTGACAACCTTCGGACTGTTACATGCACTTTCTTGGAAAGTTGGAAGATCTTTATGGGTCCAGTTTCTCTACACTTTAATACCTACTAACAACTAAGATACTGTAATTCTTTACTCTAATAATCAAATACATCAGTTTTCCAAATGAAATTTGTGTGTTTGTGTCATTTTATTTCCTCGCTTTCTTATAAAAGTATTTAAAAAATACACTGACAGTTATTTTCACACATAAAACAAAGGCCACCATTTTGAAAGAAAGCAGAGATGAAATAAAAATAAAGTTTTGCGTTTGAATTATTTGTTTTTAGAGCCTCTGTGAAGCCTGTGCAACTCTGACACTGACTCAAATCAAAATCAGTAACCGAGAATGGGATTCAGCCGCTGATGTGTGAGATTCCCTGCTCTTGAATTTAAAATGAGTTTTAACCTCATAATTTCCTTTGTTAATTCCGGAAATCTCCAATTAATCGCTAATCGTTGGAGTCAAGTTGATCTGAGCCGTTTTAAGCGGAAAGAAACAGCGTCCTTGTAATTTTAATAATAATATATGTATTTGTAATATACACGTCCACTAAATTATAATAAGAGAAAAAAACAAAGGCGGGGAAAACGTTTTTGCTTCTTTCTTTTTTATTTTGGCCGGAAAATATAATGAAGCAGATACAATTCTTTCGCACCGATTCGCATTTTCAGTCTTTGGAAGATTTTTCTCCTTTCATTAAGAAAGGACGATCTAATTCACTGCTACAAATCCCTAAAAGAAGTTGTCAAAACGATCACACGGTGATGCTTATAAAGCCATTGAAGACTTTGAAGCATTTGCCCTGCATTTTTTTTTATACAAACGGAAAATTTTCCCCTTTAGTATTTCAACAGCTGCATTTAATTTAACACATCGTTGCACATCCTGCAATACAGGATCTGTTAATTTCTGTCCACCATCCTCAGCGATCTGCCCTCCTCTTCACAAAGCCGAAATCCCCAATATTTACGTTTTATATTTCAAGACGTCGAAGCTAAATGATCCTTGCCCACAGTGCCTGTTTTCTTTTTAACAGTCACATCTGTTCCCCTGAGCTGTGTTTGTGCAGTACATCGGCTTCCTGAGAGATTCCTTCAAAGGACAGAAAGGAAAATAAAACTGTTCCACAT
>OMLM01001393.1:0-12595 GCA_900302695.1 Helostoma temminkii
TCAGGTGACTCTGAACCAGCTCTTAGTTATGCTGCTATAGATTTAGACTGCTGGGGGACTTCCCGTCGACACACTGAGCTCCTCCTGATTACTCCATCCACTCATACGCCACCACTGCCTGTTATTAACTTTGTTTCTTCTCTCTCCTGTAGTTGTCTCTCTCTCTCTTTCTCTCTCTCTCTCTCTCTTTCTCTCTCTCTTTCTCTCTCTCTCTCCCCCGCAGGTATCATCGGCCCTGAGGCTTTGTATTCCGGGTCTTCAGTTGCTGCCCATCCTGCCTGCCTGTTACTTGTTGTTGTTGTTGTTGTTATTGGTTGTGTGATCTGCTGTTCTTTTCTCTTTTTCTCTTTCTTTCCACTCACCCCAACCGGCTGAGGCAGATGGCCGCCCACCTTGAGCCTGGTTCTGCTGGAGGTTTCTTCCTTTCTTAAAAAGGGAGTTTTTCCTCTCCACTGTTGCCTAGTGCTTGCTCAAAGGGGGATTTGTTGGGTTTTCCTTATTATTTAGTTGTATTGTAAGGTCTTAAACCTTACATTGTAAAGTGCCTTGAGATGACTTTTGTTGTGATTTGGCGCTATATAAATAAAGTTGAATTGAATTGAATTAATGATGCGTTGACAGTCCAACTCTACTGCTTACAGAACTAGTCTTTACACAGGGCAAAACTTCCAGTGAGATCATTTAAAAGTAGCTGCTTATAAGATGTGACAGTATCAGTTCCCTGGTTCAACCCATAACAAGCAGTGCTTGCAGAACTCAGATTCAGTGAAGATTTCATTTGCTTCTGTATGAAATTAAGGAAAATGAATGAATGCATACATACTTTCTATATGATAAATATCATAGAGCTTGTACCCATACTTTGATACTTACAGCAAAGTAGATGCTGGCGTTTAGGTCTAATAATCTGCTTGACCCCATTTAGATTTAGACTATAGTATATTTAGAACCTGTCTATCTATTCCTTCGATGTCTCAAGAGCTCATATTTCTCATAATTACTATCATAACCAATAAACATTAATGTTTCAAAAATAGAATTTCCCCTTTTTGGGGGTTAAGGGGGGTTTGGGGGTTATTATTGGAATTAGGTATCAGTTAGGGTTAGGGTTAACCATTTAGTGTGTGGATGTATGTGTGTGTGTGTTTACCTTGGTATATTGTCATCGACTGTTGCACATCCATACAGAAAGACAATGACTCCCACTAGAGAGGCAAGAATCAGCATCTGGGTATACAAACCCAACCAGGCAAAATAGAGGCCAATCTTCTCACCAAAATACTTCCTAAATAACACAAACACAAACACACACACAAATTATGAATCGTGTTTATTCAGACAAAACTACCATGTTGATATCTGAACTGCACTGTCTGTAGAGATTCTTAGTTATCCATGGTTATCCCATGGTTATGTGTCCAGCATGTCTCCAACAACAACAAGTAAGAAATGAAAAAATGTGTGTGTGTTTGAAATTTATGGCAGCAACACGCCTCAAAAAAATTGGGACAGAGGCAATAAAAGGCTGAAAACGGAAGTGGTACTAACAAGGAAGAGCAGGAAGAATATTTTGCAGCTAAGTGGGTTAATTAGCAACGTTCAGTAACATAATTTAAGCTGTGCTGATGCTGTAAGTTGGCCAGGATGAGGAGCTCACAATGGCCATCTGCATAGAAGCTAATAAAACAAAATAGTTTTATTCTCAATGTTTACAAAAAGGTAGAAATAGGGTTTATTTTTGTGATTGGGAGAAAGGAAAGTACAGAGTCAGGTAGCTGGAAGGCGTGGATCATCCTGTGTCTGTTTTATATCTCAGCAGTCCATACACCAGGGATTTATCTATGTATGCTACAGTTTTAGCCATAACATGTATATTACCACTCCATGAGGACAGGCTCACTTTTGCAGCAGCCATGTGAAAATTAGACCATACAGCTACTCTCACTGCAAGATAGCTGACCAAAATTTCTGATGTGCCAGAATCTATCATCCAGGAGCAGGCAGGAACAGACAAACGGTAGTCGTTCACGTAAATAATCAGGCACAGAAACCCTGCTGCCACTGCAAACAACAACTGATTGAACCAGACTGATTTTCAGGCTGAAACTATGCAATTTTCTACAAATTGTCAAACAATATCAGAATAATGTTCCACAACATGAAAATGCAAAGGCTGCATATTCTCATCTGCAGTTCATAATATCATCAAAACATTCAGAGAATCTGGAGAAATCTCTGTGCACAAGGGACAAAGCTCACCCAGTATTGGATGCCCATAATCTTTGGGTTCTCCATCGGCACTGCATTAATCATAGTCATGTTTCTGTGATGAGCATCACTACATGGGCTCTGGAAGACTTCTAAAAATCACTGTCTGTGAACAGTTCACTGTGCCATCCAAAAATGAACATAATCCATCGCTACTGTCTTTTGTGGGTCAAAGCTCATTTAAAATGGTCTGTGGCAAAGTGGAAAACTGTTCTGTGGTCAGATGAATCGAAATGTAACTTTCTTTTTGGAAACTATAGGTGCCACGTCCTCTGGACTTAAGAAACAGGGACCTTCTGGCTTGTTATCAGCGCTCAGTTCAAAACCATGCATCTCTGATGGTATGGAGGAACATTTCTGTCTAAGGAATGGACAGCTTGCCCAATTGGAAAGGCATAAAAGATATGATATATATATCCATATTTCAACAGGACGATGATAAACCATATACTGCATGGCTTTATAGTAAAAGAGTCCAGGTGCTGAACTGACCTGTCTGCAGTCCAGACCTTTCACTGCTCATCTTGAAAAACAAAATACAACAGAGACTCAGGACTGTTGAGCAGTTAGAATCTTATATCAGACCAGAATGGGACAACATTCCTCTCCCAGAACTCCAGAAACAGATCTCCTCAGTTCCCAGATTTTTACACATGCGGATGCTACACTGTGGTAAACATGGACCTGTCCCAACTTTTTTGAGACATGTTACTGCCATCAATTTCATAACTACTTCATTTTTTTCTTCAGCTTCATTTCTCAGTTTAAAGTTTTGATATGTTTTCTATGTTCTACTATGAAGAAAATATGGGTTTATGACAGTTGCAAATCATTGCATTCAGATTTTATGGCGATTTTACACAGCTTTTTTTGTACGTCACTCAAATGAAGGGGTGGGCTACTGCACCGCATCATAACCTCATACAATGCAGTGTTGGTATCCCTTCGCAGGCGTTTTAACAGCTGTTCATACTTTGACTCGTATGACTCACATGATCTCACTAACTCTCAAGGTATTAACAATTTAACACTAACACCCATACATGGGAAATACCTGAAAGCTCAGAACAGTCAGTTCAACTAAGTAACAAGAACCTCAAGTGAGTCCAGTTGCCAATGAACAGCACCTTTACAATTTGAGCTGCACTGATGCTTGTTCAGGTTTGTCAAATTACAGAGAAAAAGTAAGCCGGACTCTGGATTCAGATTCATCACTAGAATAAATGCATTTCAGTTGTATGCCTCTGTCAACCAGTAAGGTTGCAGTTTATGCTTGTCTGTTCAGACTCGCATCCTAATCCAAGTGGATGTTTGTACCATATGTAATGAATTATTATTGACATCACACTCGCTTATTAGAACTAAACGTGGTGTAGCAGATGAAAGGGTGATGGTGATGATGTAAAACAGGTAAAAACAGCCTTCAAAATAAATGATGAGTAAATAATAGAAATAAGTGTCCTTACCGCACAAGTCCTATGGGCTGGTACTTGTAGAAGACACTGTAGTTCGCCCACTCTTCGTACAAAAGCTGAGGTACACAACAACAGTTGATCTTTTTTGTTTCGATTTTTTTATATTTTATCACGTATCTCAGCTTTTCTGCTGCCATGTTTGTCATTAACAGTTGGGTGGAGCTCTTTATAGTGAACTGCAGTAGCAGTGATATTGGCCACCTGGGGGCGCTGTTTTTAGTCTCCAACAATTAGATGCAACTAGAAAAGCAGACTTGAATTTACAAGTAGACAAACTTGAGATTATTTTGTCAAATCATTTTGTATTTGTGTGCAGCCGTAGCAATGGATGATTCCAAACACAAGCTAAAGGGAAAAGAATTCATAACATACTCATGCACACCAGTAGTCACATAAAAATAACTTGACACATAACTTCTAATGATAGTGTGGGCTCTATGTGTGCATGGATACCAAAGCTGTACAGCTGCAAAACATTTATGCCAGTCTTATAATGTGCCTACCTTTCTGTCATTGGGCTCTGCACTGTCATTAATATCTCCCTGGAAAAGAAAACAGAGATACGTTACATACACTTTACATGCACCTTGACCAGAAACAGCAAGTCAGGGTTTAATCATGTAGGATCTCCAACCAACTCCTGGTGATTACAGATATATGAACAAAACAGCTTCAAAATAAAGGTAGATAAAGATGTTTTGGAACTAGAACTATATATACTGTAGTAATCACGTCTGGATTGGCACCACTCACATCATGAACAGGGTAAGCTGCTGTATAGACACCGTTTCCAAGGAGGCTGGTGATACCTGCCGAGAGAAGACATAGTTGAAGGTGTTATTACAGGTGCCTTCTTTCAGCTAATTAACAAATCTGAGATTTAAGTTCTTATTGCACATTATAAAAAAGATAATGGGATTTGTAGTAAGGAATAAAACACAACAATGAATAGAAAAAAATGGAAAGAAAAAATAGATACATAAGAAGCATTGACATATTTATTAAAAGCTGGCCCATATTTGGAAAGGTTCATTATGAGATCAACTTGTATGACTTCTCCAAGCAAACACTGTGATGTCAATAATTCTGTAGCTTGGTTACTATTACCCAAACATAGTGACCTGGTTGGCAGTAGTCAACAGTGTTGTGCATGAATGTGTTAAGAGCTCATTTCCTGAACAAGCTCATGTTTTTAGTGAACACTTTGTTCACTCGATGCGTGTGTGTGAGGCGTTCAGGGACAATATGGAGAATAGATCAGCTGTTTTTTGGAGGCGGTCAGGAGAATGCTATATATAATTCTTAGTTTTTTAATCGAGTGGGATAAAAAAGCAGGGCCTGCAACTGAGAGGCTTTACCTACCTTCAGTTCTAATCATGGTTTATAATTATCGGGTTGTCAAAATCATTTGATGCAACCACAGCAGAATAATGTAAATACTTAAATAAAATAAACAAACACTTATGTTTGAGATTTATTCAGGCAGATACTACAGACTTGGATTACAATACAACTAGTTTAAAACTTACTAGGTACACACAAGTGCAATCCAGACTTACCCATGCTGTACTTGGCCTTGCATTTAGTTCTTTTCAGTATTTCAAAAACCTGACAGGTAGTGAAAAACAAAGGATCTGAAGTTAACTCAACAGGCTGCTGAAGAAAATATTGGAAATATACTGGTATTAGTGGGTGCATCACAGACAAACCTCTATTGACTTACTATTGAACTCCTGGTTTTGCTGTCAAAGAAGCAGTCTTTGTCTGAAAGGTCAAACCTGGTAATACAAACACAAAAGTTGTTCAACTTTGTTACTATCTCTTAAAGTTCAGAAGTCATTAGCATATTGCATAGCACAGACCACAAGAACACAACTTGCAAATAGATTCTGATGCTTGTGGTTGTTTTTTCACCTGTCAGGTGTTGGTAAGGCCGGGATGAGCTTGTTTAAGAGTCATATACCGTATCTTGAAATATTTAAAAGTGAAAAAACACACAGCAATACTGTAGTACTTGAACTTTTAAAACTTTTGTACTTTTTACTTAATTTATGTTGACAGTTTTAGATACTACTTACTCTTCCAGATGTAGATTCTTAAAATCAGCTAATAAATTATGATGTATTATGATGTCAGTACATTTCCACAGTACATTTCCACTTTCACCCATTGTGCTGGTAACAGTGCAGAGATCTTTCACCTTGACTACTTTTTATTAATTGCCTGAAATTGTTCTTTTTTTGTGGAAGAAATCTAACTTCTACATTAATTTTATGAATAAATCAAATCACAAGTTTAAAAAACAATTAGCTTCAGAAGTATCTGGCCAATGTGTTTTTATGATTTTGCCTTTATACACTACTGCAATGGACTTGAAATAAAAGTAAGATGTGATCACAGTGTAGACTTTCAGCATTATTTTAAGAGGTCTCAGTTGCTGTTTGTTTATTCTGCCTTCAGTTTTATCTTCAGTAACTGACATTGACATTGAATAATTTTCCATTTCTTTGCCTTCCCTTTGCCAAAAAGCGGTTACTTTCATAGAGTGTTAAGAATCATCATCCATCTGCGCTGCGAAGAGCTGTCCTATCAGTTTTGTAGAATTAGTTTGAATGTGAGCAGTGTTACTGCACTGTGCAATGGCACTTTCTATTCTTCCTACCAGAATTATTTGAATTTTACTGAAAATAAATGGCATATATATGGTATTCAGAATACCATCGTTGATGTGTATATTTTTATCAAACAGTAACAAATGTTACTCTCTGTGAAGTGAGACCATATGTTCACTGACTCTACACTGAGTGTTAAAAGTGTTAAATAGACTAAATAGCTAAACTTCCTGTGTATACACCTTCATCTTGCTACTGCTGTCAGCAGTCACATCATTAATAGACACCAATGAGCCTGTTCTATTGGCAGCCACACATTCCCATGGCATAACACTCCCTCCACCATGTTATCACATCATGTGGTACTTTTCTCTTCCCATCATTCTGGTAAAGGTTATTCTTGGTTTCATCAGTCCAAAGAATCTGATTCCAGACCATGGGAATATGGGATGCTTTCTGGCAGCCTAATCAAGGTTTCCCTGTGTTTCCCCAGGGTTTGTTATCATGCTGTTGTTGTTGTTGCAGTTATAAACCCTTTGTACTTACATTCAGAAGTCTCTAGATTGTAGATTTTGACAATGTTATGTCTACTTGATATTATGAAGGTTTTTTTCTTCACCAAGTATTCTACTAATGCTAAATATGTATTGTAATTTATATTTTTGAATGTATCATTACAATGCACAAGAATCATTCCACAGTCTCTTGACTGTGTAGCATACTGTAGGAGCATGCTAAAGCCCTAAGCAGTGAGCTTTGGTCTTTCTTGGTCATGCTTAGCATTTGACCTTAGCTTCCTTCTGTAAAGAAAAGCTATAACTTTGTTTTCTTGCTTGTTTGTACTTTAGCCTATAACATAATAACTGATAACAATGAAACCTGTTCGCAGTAAGCCTTTCTTCCAGTATGACCCTCTCCATGTCTTTCCATGAGAGGTTAAAAGGAATACTTACAAGTGCTGTTTTTCCCTGGAGAATGTGTGTGACAGATGTTTGATGTTTTTGGGTTGGTGTTCCTCAACATGAGGATGAAGAGGCTCCAGAACTTTGCTGACCAGACAGTTGATCTTGTCCATAACACCACCCGACTGCTTCACTTCATACACCTAGACCCACAAAACAAAGATGACCTACACTTTAATACTGTGCATTTGTGCATTATAAGAACATACACACAGGTTCTCCAACCTAAATGACCATTTACGTTGTTTGTCTCTCACTTCACCTCTCTTGCGACCCGTACAGTATTTTGCTGAAAGTGTGCCCCAATGGGCATCAGTTGCAATTGCACGTACAATGGCACCAAATAGTTTAATAAAACACTGGACCCCTCAGTGGTTTGGCTTGGTCCTCATGGCCTGCTTCATTGCAGTTCCAACCTACAGTAAGAACAACCCAGCCTCCTAAAAGTGCTTCTGTATAACAAAACTGAAATTACAAATACATTTCTCTGGGGAACATCATTGGAACCTTGTGTTTTCTGTTAACATTATGACTATATGTTCACAATCCACATGAATGGCAAGTTGCACAAACATTGATATTCTGGAGTCGAACCTGTGGTTTGTCAGTCCTGCCAAGTGCACACCATCTATCCACCACAACATGTTGTGGCTCACATTGTTTTAATAAATGCAGTGCTTCACTTATTCAGAAAATATTTTGCATCACAATATAATGATTACTTTTGCTATAAGAGCATAATTGTGGCTGTAGTTTAATTGCATTGGAAGGTAATTGTCAGGAGACAGGTTGTGTTCTTCACACCAGCAGAAATGTTTAGTTTGCTTTGATTTGTTCATAAAGACGTTGTACAGTGTTAGTTTTAACTGCATTATCATTTCAAATTCTCACTGTTTTCTGTTTAGCCTCTATTTTCATTTGCTTTAAATTCAAAAACGTAATGCTAAATTTAATTAATAAATTTAACTAGCTGTAACACTTCCACAACACAACCGAATAATGTCCTACTCACTGTGCTGCTCTACATAAAATAGTTATCTTTCAACAATAATTTTATGTTGCATTAAATTTGCCATATTTGCCACGTTTCCGATGTTGTTAAGATATTGTCAATGAAAAAGAGTGCTCTCTCTGTCTTTAGTCAGAAGACTTGCAGGCACACATGCAGCATTTGTCCCTTTGGTGAATAAACAGTGCAATCATTTTTTGATCTTAAAATAAAATGCAGCATTGTAGTGTTTGGAGGTGCTAAACCACTACTGCGTGGAAAACTGCTACTGGGAAATGTAGTTCAGCTGTGGATGTTGTTAGATGCTGCACTTCCAGGACACAGATATATGAATGAGTTTTGGGCGAACAAACTCACAGGTGGTGTGTAACATGAATAACGTTAAACAATGTTTACCCAGTCAGACAGAGTGGAAAGACACAGTAAGGTTTACCTTTTTCGTGGGCATCTTTAGTTTCATGAATTCAGCCTCTCGACAGAGAATGTTCCAGGGAGCATGAATCTTCACAAAGCCCATCCCTGGAATCTTGGTCTAATGACAGATGGAAGAAGCAAAAATTAATCTGATCTGATGTTTTACCCACTTGAAGCAGCATGGTGTGATTTGCATGTGATTTAGTTAATGTAAACACAGTGAACATTTACTGTATGCACAATGCCTCTGTACTCTATCTTGGCATTGCTACTTTCCTGCTACTTTCAATGCAAGGAGTTGTGTACAGTATGCAGCACTCACTGTACGTTAACTGTCAATATATCCCTTCCAAATGTTTTAATGCTTTAATGGATGCAACTGTTTTCTGCAAAAATACATTCAAACTGTTATATAGCAGTGCAGGGCTTCAACGAATATCGTGTATAGTTTATAGTTTATAGTGTATAGTTTAATTCATTTAAATGACTATTCCAAAATATAACAATAATAAATGCATTTTTATTTTTGTTGGTCTTTAAAGGCATACATGAGTGTAAATGTACTTTAACCAATATCACCAGTAGTTGTTGCACCAACGAAATTTGTGTTATTGAAGCATTGCACTAGTATATTATTTGGGGTGTATGGATTTGATTTTAAAACTTTATCCTCAGTCTCTTGGTCATTTCTAAAATTAATTGGGCTGCCTCTGCTGATTCCTGTTTTCTACCTCTCTTCCATACTGTATTGTACCAACCTGTTTGGCTTGTGCCAAAGCCTATAATCTTCAAAATGCATGGCCACACACAAATGTGCCTGCGTCAGGTTTTTGGCCTTTTGCTCAATTTTAGGAAATTTTGAATCAAGATTTTCTATGTGGCACTGGCAGCCGCAGGTCAGCCATGTCAAGCCACTGCTGTAGAGCGTTATTTTCTATTTATATGCTGGCATTAGGACATCTTATACATAGGCAGAATATCAGTTTACACTTTTACAAGGCAGATACACAGATATATTTGAGCTGCAACCCTGCAAATAGTTTTACACAAATTGGTCACATCCTAAATCATTAAGACATAAAAAAGTCAAAGCTGAAGTAACAGCCAAATGTGCTTAGAACATGTATTCCCTCCTGTACTGTGCACTACAGCACTATTTTCCCATACATTTGTTAATTATTTGGTTTATATAATATTACTAAACACTAACATTCTGATAGTATATTTTCTGGTGACAGGTTGAATAAATATCTGACTGATTCAATTACATCAAGAATGTTTAGACACTTAATTATTGTTACACTGTGGTAAAACTTAAATCTAAGTTACCAACACCTGTAATGCTACTGCATCTACGTCACAGGCTGGTGTTAGCTTACAGGCATTTTACAAAGTTCAAAGTCATGAGCAAGCATTGACTTGTACTGGGTCAGTTCTGCACATCTCAGCATAATTATTAGAATCACTGTGAGACAGAAAGAGCAATATATAATCAATTTGCAGCCAGATGTTGCGAAGACTGTGACTATTGTTTCAAGAGAATTTGAAACACTAGAACTTTGCAGTCAGAAAATATGGCCACCATTCTTCTATTAATAGACTTCTGATTACAAATCAATAATTCATTGGATGGTTTAGTAGTAATCAGAAATATTATGTTGCTCATCTTGATTGTGTAAAATCAATGTCTCAAACGGTTGTCTCTTGCTAGCAGCTGGCCATGCCGGCAGCATGTTCCAACATACTGGTCATGCAATATTCTGGAACATCCAAAAGAGTCAGAACCAGTGTGTTCCTGGATCATAGAGACCACAGCCTCAAATGTTGTCACCTCTCTTAGTCTGTGAAGACGTCTCAGATGCCTAAAAATCTGGATGCAGCCCAAAATTTTTTGTCACTCGAGACGGTCTGCAGTGCTAGTGTTGGACTAGCACGTGTAGGACCAGTACTCTAAACAATCCTTTCGTGCATCACACTTTGTTTAGCTGGGAACACAACGAACAAGGAGCTCTTCTTCTGGCTTATTCACACAAGCCATGTTGTATTGCGTATGTGTGAAGTGTGTACTTGTGTGTACTTGAGCATACTCCCAACTGCATTTGCACAGTGCAAGTATGCGTCCACTTGACGCAAAGCGGGAAGCATGAACTGACCTTTAGAGGCAATGCAGCTTTGTTTACACAACTTACCCAATCTGGTTCAACTATGTTTCAAGCGTTAGTACATTGACTTACATGGTTACCTCTGTGAGCTACTATAAAGACATGTTTTCACACCCTTTTACACAGATTGCATGTGGAATTTCTTCTGGAAGAAATAAATGTAACTCACGTCTTCATCCTTCTCCAGTTCCAGCCCCATGTCTCTCAGTTTCCCCTCAAACTCCTCCCTCCTGAATGCTTTGTGATCCTCATGGCCGTTGAAGGTCTCTCCCACACATCCCAGCTCCACGTCAGCCGCCGGAGATGACGGCAGGTGAGATGAGCCTGTTGTCTTTGGTGCTTGTTGATGCCGCACATGTTCACTCCGGCTGTGGGGGCCTCGGCGTAGACTACGGGCAACAGCATTTTCTGTCAGCAGGTGCACCGACTGTCGACTGGAGCGTCCCCCACCCGGTTTCTTCAGGTGGTAGGTGAGGACGTAGTCAACTCGCCGCTGGCCATCTTGGAAGTAAAGGCCATGGCGGCAGTGGACATTTTCCTCTGGGTTTAGCGCCTTTAGCAGCTGACAGTATAGACATGGGGACATACAGGTAGCGGTGAGCATCGAGAAGAAGACACAGCATGTACAAGGCACAAATGTTTCACATACATGAGCAGTTTCATGGTTTCATGGTTCATGTCTCATGGCTGAGTTCATAGTACTATCAATGTGTTTTAACAAGGAAAATCTTTCCACCTGGATTAGTTTACAATGCAGTTCCACAAATGGAACAAAGCTCCTCAGGGCACCTTTAACCTTTAACAACAAGTCTTCAGACCAGGCCCACTGACACTGGACGTTTTTCTCCATGTGGGTCCTTACTTGAAATGTTAGGACACTCCTGCTTCTCATCTGTGTCCATTCTGGGCTCCTGCATTTTTCCTTGACATATATGTGACACATATTCTATATGATTTACAGTGTAATGTGATGTGACGGGACTGGCACTAAAAAAGATCATACACCAACAAAAGCTTATTAGATTCCTTGTAATCAAACCTTGTCAAACCTTGAAGTTATTCCAAGAAATAAAATACCACAATAACTATGATAATACAGGTTTTGATATAAAAACATAAACGCTGTTTCAACATACTGTATTTTTTCCATAAACTAAAGAATAACTGAACAAATAACTCCTGAAGGCATTTGGCAAGCGTCTTCAAGCCCAGCATTTCTGTATGTCAGCATGCTAAAAACAGATATTGTATATTTTTCTATCTCAATCCTAATGTTTGCTTTTTAATCAGCCTCCAGGCTGCCTTGTGTTTGACCATCCATGTTCATTTTGGCACATGATTTTGATTGGTAGTTGGGGATTATTTTTACAAAATAAATTTTTGTCTGGCTTTCATCTTTTTTTTCTACGGCTACCAAGCATCATGAGGCCACAACTGTTTTATAGTTACCACAGTTCCAATTAGGGTTGTCTGCTTGTTTGACGTGTTTATAGCAGACTGTTCCAGTTCATCAACACCATGTCCATATCAATGTGTTCTGCAAAAACAATATTTCACTAATCCTTCCCACTATACATAGTGTTGTTCACATTAGCCTTTAGTTGAAGTTCATAAAAGCGTCACCTTTAATTTAGTTTTTTAGTTTTTAGTGATTAGTCTCATTTTAAAAAATGTTTAAAAAAAGGCCTCATCA
>OMLM01001393.1:12615-23763 GCA_900302695.1 Helostoma temminkii
AGATGTCCCTGGAAACTAGTAGCTCTAACATGTCTTATCTGGAAACTGGACAGCAATTTCCCCAAGGGATCAATAAAGTATGTCATTATTATCATTATCATCATTATTATTATTATTATTATTATTATTATTATTATTATTATATTAATAATATATTTTGATGGCACCTCCTAGAAAACAAAACTTCTTCCAGTCTATTGTTATACCCATGTATGGGGAATTTGGGTCGATACTAGTGACATCTGAGGAGGTCTGGACCCTAAGAGCATCCTCTGGGACAGTGTTTGAAAAGTATCCCCAAGAAACAACAAAATCTCAAGTCATGACCAAAGATACTTCAACAAGTGGAGCTGTGGAAGCTGCCTCATCTGTGGGCTATTTGGTATTCATCATGGTTCACAAGCTATTATGCAGCTATGTCTAATTATTGTTCTAGTTATTGTTCTCTAGAACTAAAGGTCCGATCTGGCCTCAGTACACAATGCACCTGTCAGCTAGAGCAGTCGAACATTAGACAGTAGACAGTGCCTGTCTACAGTACTGCAGACAGGCACTGTGCCACTAATCCTACTTCAATTCCCAGGGTATCATTGTGGAATTGATTTATTGTACAGAAACTGAATGGTTTGAGTTGCAGCTAACACAGAGTGACCTCCAATGGCCTTCCTGAGTGCCAGATGCAGCCGCCCGCTAGTTGTTGGCTGGCTGCATGTGTGTGAAAGCAGTTGTGAAACTCATGTTTGGCACAGTGCCCTGATTTTCCCAAAGTCTCATATTTTCACTACTTTGGATGAAAGAGACCCTGTGAATGAAAATTATGATTTCAAGATTTCCAAGTCAGTTGGGGGCCATAGTAGCGGTGTCAGTTGCTACGCCCACTATGGAGTAAATTCTATATGAGACATAAATAGTGAGTGAATGATGAGCTGTGTCATGACCTGAGCCTATTTCTCGTCAGTCTACTTATAACGTCTGGCTACAGATCTGAGGGAAGGTGTCTACAGATCAAACTACACAGGCAGCACATACAAATATTGGAACAGGAAATCTGCCTGTTTCACACTTTAGTTTGGTAGTCATACTGTAGCTAGGGTGGGGTTCTGAGGTTTAAAAGATAAAGAGCTATTGGAAAACACAGGATCCAGCGTTATAGTAGGAGCTAAATGTCAGGATTTATCAGCCTCTGCTGCTTTTAGTTTGAGCAATATTTTTAATCTCCTGTGAATTAATAAACCGCTGATTAATTTTTTAATGTTGCTCTTATCCTCGATACAACAACCATGACTCTGAGTAGCTGTGACACCTTAGTTAGTCTGACTCGATTCTCTCCTCAGGGCACTAAAAACAGAGGAGCATCTATTTAATTTCAGTACCAGAACACTCATATTTTAGTACCAAAACAATACTTTTTTGACATGTTACATGATAAAATTTTGAGGTGGGAGCTGGGTATGGATGGCAAACTTGGGTAAACGGTGCACACAACCTGGCAGGTGTGCATTCAGGCTCAGCCCAGCTGTTTGCTGCTGAATCCAATCTACATGTATATCACATGTTTGGAAGTGTTATTTAAAATTAGCAACCAAAAAAACGTCTGTCAGCTGTCAACCACGGTAGTAATGTTTCGAAGTAACAGTCAACAGGCAGATCAAATTTGTCATGAAAACCAGATTTAACCACGAAAATTTCTGAAGACTTTTCCAAGCAGAAGTGCACCTAAAACAGCCTTAGACTTTAGTTAACTGCTTTCTGTGAGATTCTTAAAGCTGTCAATCAGAAAAGCCTGGAGAAAACACGCCATGTTCCTACACACAAGTTAGGATCAAATCTGTGTGCACACATGGGTCATTAAAAAGACCCTGTGTCCTGACCTCTCTTGCTGTAATTCAGCTCTTCTTTTATGAGCTACTTGCTGCCCAGACCACCAAAGAAGAGACATGCATTAGCAGTGTGAGAATCAACTTTGTTTTGATCTTGGTTGCAGTAGCGGCGATGGAGCAATCCTGCCAAGAGAATCCAAATGACTTCATGTTTACAACTCTTGTGAGTAAAAGTACAGTGGGAATCTTAAGTGGACAAGATCTAAGTTGCTTCAGTATCAGTCACTGTGTCATTTTGCAAAATCACTAGCAAGGAATAACGTGCAGGCTTGAGAAATGTGAATTTTTGATGAAGTTACATTTCATATTGTACTGTGTTGTTTTTAGTAATGAAATGCAGATCTTACACAGAAGACTTCTTGTTGATTTGTTTTTTACTTGGCTGCACCGTTAAGTTGATTGTTCATCAAATTGACTTATCTATTGTTTTCCTTTTGTATTATTTTAACCTTATCTCCTCAAGCATGTTGACATATTTCTTTACCATATAGCTATTCCAAAGCATCTGTATTAAAGCTCCAAACATCTCTCTCTACCTGGACAGTTTTCATTTCTATCTTATCTCTGTGAGCGCTCTGCTCGTCTCTCATAGAGACACTCACCTTAAACTTGCCGTGGAAAATGACATCATGTAGAAAATGTGGAGCCTGTTGCTCAGTCCCACAAACTGGAGATGGGTCGACTTCCACTTCTGCCTCCTCTGCCATCGCTCGGTCCGGGCAGGTTGAAAGCAGGTGATGAGGAGGTGTTTGCAAACAGAATAGTCTGCCTCGTGCTCTTCTTCTCCCTACGTCTGTGTCTCCTGTTTGAAGGGCCCCTCCCCAGCCTCCTGTCTTATTTTCTTTTCACTTGCCACTTTTCTCTAGCTTTGACAGCTCCCTTTAAAGCTCAGTTTCTGTGTCAATGTGGAGTGGCTGAAGTGAGCCTGCAGCCTTGTTACTTGAGAAGTCGTCTTTGAGCCAAGATCTAAACTTAGACAACGATAAAACTCTGAACACAAGGTGCCCTCCCTCACTCTCTCTGTCTATGCTCAAGTATAATCACTACAAGATCGGCTACCCCAATACACACCCAGTATCCCTCCTTCCTCTCTCACTCCCTCCCACTGCTGGCCAGAGGCTGATAATCACTGCAAGGTCAAATGTGATGCATTACATATACTGTAAAAGAAATGACAACATGGTTCACGAACTGAAAACATTCCACAAACAACACACTCACAAGTCAATAGACACTGGTTCTGCTGGACCACTAGTAGATACTGGACCCCTATTTATCTTATCCCTGGACCAGTGAACGGAGCAACTCACGTGCACATTATTCTCTTTTTCTCCACTCTCTAGTGGTGGAATGAGTGGTTTCCAAATTCATGATTCTCTTCAGACCTTGACTTTTGTTTTGTTTGGGGTATTGTTAAAAAATTCTTTTTAGGTTGTGGCCTTTTAAAGAATGCATGACCTACATTCTGGACTGTCCCTGAATTCCCTTACAACACATATGTGAGTTAGTAGATGTGGGGGTTGCCTTTATAGTCTCTGTGTTACAGTCATTACACGCACTCTGCCATCATTATTACATCCAGGTCTGTCTCTTCCAGGGCACTCAGGCACTTGTGAATATACAGTCTCTATGTCTGTTTCTTTTTAACTGGCATAAAAATACGCTATGCTGTGTTTATTATAGCCAGCGAAGTAAATGTCTGTTCCAAGGGGGAAATTGACAAGACCATGTATTAAAGTGCTAAATGCTGCCAACAATGAGGTGCAAATGGTGGAAATTAGACTTGACAGCAAATATTTGCCTCAAGGACCTTGGTGCAAATGAGTGACAACAGTGACAGGATTACAGCATGCTCTAAGGTATGCTGCACCACCAAAGTTGTCATGGTTTCAGTAATTCCAAAAATGACATTGTCCCATCACTTTTAGGGATTCTACTCTAAAAGGCCCTGCAATAAAAGATCACACAAGGCTGTGTTTGTAAGAGTGGGTTGTTTAAGGTACTGCTAAACTCATTTAAAAGCTTATATGACACACACAAGAATGATCTGTGGACAAATGAGCCCAAAGTAGAACTTTGGCGACAAGCAAACGCATCATTAATCATAAGAACTCCCATATGTGTAACATGGTAGTGGCAGTGTCATCATCTGGACCTGCTTTGCTGCCTCTGGACCAGGGCATCTTGCCATCACTGATGGAGCTATAATTTCAATTTTGCTAACGAATTCTGCAGGAAGATGTCAAGATATCCGCCTGTGAACTGAACAGAATGTGGAACATGGAGCAAGCAACAACTTTTAAATGGTTGTCAAAGAAAACCACAGAAAGCCACATGCACTGTTTCATATATTGTTATACTTCTGTACAGTATCACTTAAATATGAAATGATTCATTTGTAATTTTGAAGGTAGTCAGGGACACAGGAAGAAGGTGCAGGTACTGCAGCACTACTAGTTGTCAAGCTTGTGTAACTGCACTGCAAAAAGATTAATGCATATATCACTAACTTCATTTTATGTGAGAATCTGCGGCTTCTCAAAAGATGACTGCCCAACACTGTAACTCAGCAGACTGACGCATCAGACCGTGCTCCATATCCACAGTGACATTTCAGATAAGGTAGACATTAAAACTTTAATAAAGGAGTTCATCAGCATTGCCTCTTAAGAGTAGACCCCCCATCAAAATTCTAAATGATGGATTTGACACAGTGTATGTTGATGTAGTGTTATAGTGCTACTTATAGTGCTTACCACATACATAAGATCATTTCATCTAATCCAGAGAGCAAATATCACCTTCTTTTGAGCCGGATGATGTTATAAAAATAATAAGTAGGCAATTCCTCAATTTAACAATTGTCATCAGTATGAAGCAGATAGTAGTTACACACAACATAAAACTCTCAATTCAAACTGCTTCAAACATCACTGAACGTTAATGTATTTGATTTTACATAAGCTGCTTTCACACATGAGCTGGAATCCTGAACTTCTCCAGACTGTTTGGGAACGCACCCCTCACCCAGATGTTCTTCTGTTGTGTGCTGCATATGTGAATGCACAACTCTACACAATGTTCCCTAAACATTGTCTGGAGTGCATAAGAAATGCAAATACATATTGCATGTATGATCAGGGCTGCACATGGTGAGGAATTCAATTAAAAGTAACAAATCAGACTGTGACCTCAGCTAGTCAACTTAAGCACTAACAATGGAACAAGAGTAATTCTACCAGTAACAGAAGATGCAGGTGACTGTCCTTAAAAGTGATGAATGAATTATACTTTTGTTTAGTTTTGTTGATATATATTATAAAATAAAACAAATCTTGGGTGTTGTTACAAGCAATGCATGAATATTCCCCAACCTATAATGAATCTAAAATGGTGTTAACTTCTGTTTGCTTTGAGTAGAAAAAATATCTCTCTTCTTTAGATGACATGCTAAGAAATACAAAACATAAAAATACTGTCTCTAGGTCTAGAATCTCATGTGAAATGTACCTGAATGAAGACACAGTGACAGAGACAATATCCAGGACACATTTCTGTGGATGAGGGAACATTCTTTTAAACTGCAGGAATGATCACACTTCCATATAACAGAAATCTCTGGAATATAGACTAAATACATTTTAAAGTGGTTTCTCTTTTGTTAGTGTTCGCTCTTGAAGTGGAACCCAGGAAACCTTTCCTCAACTCGATTAAAAAAGTGTCCAAAACATGAAGCTTTAAGTGAATTCTGTGTAGATTTTCATCTGTGAAGCCGTTCCAGGAAACTGTCCTTTCTTCCATAATTGTTTACTTTGTGAGAACCAAGATCCAGAAACTTTCTGTACAACCTCTCATTCCTGACACTTCAATCCCACAAGCTTATGTAACACAGCAGCAACATCCGCACTCAAGTGTATTTTTAGACTTTAAGAGTTAAAAAATACACAGAGATTGGAGAAAAAGGAAAGCAGGGACCTTGTAGAGCACAGGCCGTCAAACTCCCAGGGGATGTCATGTGTCTGACTCGATGCTGGGAGCAAGATGTAGGGGTCAAATGCTAGTTCTCACAGGAAACAGAAGGAAGTGGTGTTTGTGTTCACATACAGTAACTCTTTTCTAACAACAATGGCCAAAGCTCCGTATACACAAATCTAATTAAGGATGGACTAATGTCGATTTTAGAAATCAGGTTTGATGTCTTCTCTGTGTTTGTTCAAAAGGGGGAAAACCTCAACAATCAAACAGAGTCAAATGAGTTACTGTAACATGTCACAACATGGTACACAAAACTGTGAGTAGCGACCAAGAAATGAGTGAGGAACAAATCTGGAACGATCTGATAATTAAATGCATTGTAAATAAGTCCCTCCTTAATATTTGTGAATTGACCCTTATGAAAACAGTAAACACATAATAAAAGTAATAAAAATAATCAGATTAGTATTAGGTAAATATAACCTCAGATAAACAACACCATCTGACTTTTTTTCACTGTGCCATTATTTATTTAACAAAAATGAAGCCAAAAAAAAAAAAAAAGTTAAGTGTCAGGCAGCTGCCAAAGGAAGAAAAATCTTTTTACAGCAGATAAATCCTGCTTGAACTGTAGAATAATACACAGCTATAATCAGTAATAACTGAAATTAACTGGTATCAGCATAATGCACTGATGTCTGATAGAAATGTCCACCATTGAGTTGCATTTTGGGTAATGTAGGCATCATGGTGTGACAAGGAAGAACAATACATTGAATAAAATTAACAATATCTGGACACTACAGTTTTTTCTTAACTGTTCATCATGAGTTTGACAATGTCATAGTGCGGAGAGCTCTTATTATATTACCTTATGGGAATATACTGTAAACCATACATTGGTGCTGTTTGCTGTGTGATTTTTTGTCTTTTATCTTTCCTTGATCTTGGGTACATCAAGAGGTTTCAAAAAGGTTCTGCAGAAAGTTTGAAGTGAAGAGAAATAAAAGGAAATACAGTGTAAGCTTTTCTGCTACACTTGAATGGATGCTTTATAAAGCTCTGGACATTCTTGAACCCACCAGAACAGAAAACAAAAAACATTCTTCATGCTTAATTAACTGCAACAATAATCCTTGCTTTATTTTAAGCACGGCACTTCAATTTATCAAATGCTCCTCTAATTTTAGTTTTCTTTTTTCTACTTTTAGCCCAGATTACTTAATGGAACCAGAAGATGAAATCTGAGATAAATGGTACATCTTTACCTCCTTAGATCTGCACATTGAGTCCACTGCAATCTGACTCTGAGATTTCTCTTCAAATACACTGTTAAAGTGAAGCTGCTTGTGCCACTCTTACGTGTAGTGGATCACTTCAGACATTAAATGTGTTTATACTTCTTCCAAGCAGCTGCACTCAAGTCACAGTGAGCACTGCACCCATTTTTACACATGCAAAGTGACAGAAACGGCCATGTCAAGATAAAAGGGAGCAGAAAAATCCTGGCTCCGAGTGTTGCAGCAACGCTAATTTCCTTTAGCGTGTTAGTGCTGTGTTCCGTTATGTGATAGCATCAGACTATTGATAGTAAATTATGACAAACTGGTCATAACTCTGCTGGGTGTGTCAGGAGTTGCTTCAGTAGTATTTCACATGTTGTATTTGCTGATTTGTTTTGCTTTTCAGCCCACAGAGCTGCTTGTGTAGCAGAGGATGTTACAGTACATAAACTGTTGAATAAGATATAGAACATCATGTATGCGACCTGCTGGCCAAACCGTAGGATGTCATTCATACCACTTATTAATTTATTTCATTTAATTATTACCTCAAACATAACACACATGTGCAGTGTGCTCACACTCACAAAGACCTTGCTTCTCGCTCACTTTGCAGACAGAGCAGTTTTAATGACGCACATCACCGTTCTCCTGTCCATTAGCCACTCAACAAAACCATCTGCTCCTCTTGACACCATTAAAATGCTTGGCACACTTCTTAAGGCACTCTTCAGCTCCTCTCATCAAGTGCTGGGCTTTTCAAATACCAACTCCACTTGTTTGTCAGTACTTAGAGGAAGGAGATGTCTGCTCAAACCTCCTGAGGGAAGCCCTGTGCTTTAAGCACAGTGTCATACCTCAGAAGTGCGTCCATGTCTCCAGGTCTTTATCATTTTCTGTCATGATAATTGCTACAGCACATACTCAGTGAGGCTGTATTTGCCTTTATTACCAGAGTAGTTTATTTTGACTAGTCACCACATAATTAACTAGAGAGACTCGTGAATTTTTTTTAAGTAGCTGCACTGAGGAGTTATATACACTAGCAAGAACAAGTCTAGAAACATCTACACACGCTGTATTTTATAATGTTTTGTTGGTTTTACTCCATCAAATGGTGAACAACCGTTCTATTGAAGCACATTTGAGTAAAGAATAATGGTTGAATCAACACACGCTGTGGCATTTAGATTTCCCAAAGGTCCGTTGTGCTGGTTGGGCACACCAACCAGCACCAAACACCAGTTTAAAGTGGTTCAGATCCGGTGATTTAGCCGACCAAGCCATCGCAAAGGATTCCAGCTGCTGGGAAAAACGTTTGGGGTCATTGTGCTACAGCAAAATGAAACTGTCACCATTCAGTCATTGTCTAGAGGAAACTGCATCCCTTTTACTAGGGAGTGGTATCCATGCTAATAGAGGATGCCTTGTACAGGATGCAAGATCACCCACTCCCATTGCCAAAGCATGTACAGATTATCACTTTTCCACCTCCATGCTTCACTGATGGTATTAGGATCACATCTGTCATCTCTTTATGAGCTCTGTACTGTCTTCACCTGGATCCAAACACCTTAAACTCAGACTAATCATACCACAAGACTTGGTTCTCGTCTTCTAAAGTCCACTGCTTGTGCGTCTTGGCCCACTGTGGCCTATTCTACTGATTTTCCAACCTTAGTAGTTTTTTTCCTCCTAGCGATTCTGCCCATGAGGCCAGCTGATCTGGGCATCCACTCTGGTCAAGTAAGGAGCAGTGAGGCATCTGTTTCTCAGATGTTTGTTCTCGTCTTTTTGAACAGATTTGCACTTGGGCCTTATACTGTGGCATCTGTTCTGATTGCATGTCTCAGTGTTATAGTTGATAAAATATATAATTTCTTGGCTATATCTTGTAGATAATAACCTATACTTTCAAGACAAGCATGAACAAGCTGTTTTGTATGGCCATGTTTAGTTCTAATTTACTGTGAAAATAAAAGGTCACCCTCCCTATAGAGGAAGACACAGACACAGATATAAACTCAAGTGATTGATTTACTGTACATGAAAATATATTAAGAAGTTTTAACACTTGGGGGGCATGCATGATCAATTTTAGACCATCCAGTCATACATTTCTGGAAAAAACATAGATGCTTTATTTTGTATAATGTAAACTGTTATAGAACATGTTTTCTGTATCTTAGTATTTATTTTTGTTTCCATTTCAGTGTAAAAATCTAACAATGGTTATGGTGTTTTCAAAGTTTTTCTTGCCAGTGTACAAACACTTAAGATTTTATTGTACACTTTTACTAGTTCATCTGCAGGATAGCTTGTCTCCCTGAAATCAGGCACTGGATGGTCCAGTCCAACACACCCACAGTCCTCAGCCAGGGGCTTTCTGGCTGTGCAAAGGTCTTGGCTCAAGATTAGAGGTGAGTGGACCCTTTCACCCAGGAACCAGAATGGCTAAAATGTTTGACACCACATCTTATTGTAAATACTATTATTAAAAGCATTTAGTTATTTCTCCAGTTCCGTTACATTCTGTGTTTTTGGATACATGTCATCATTTAGAAGAGACCGCAGTGACAGCGCTGACTCCACTGTGTCTCTTCTTATGGAGGATTATCTATAAAACCACGTTCACACTCACACCCATCGCTGTCAGCAGTGACATCACTCTGCTCTCCAGCGTCACCCTCTACTGACCGCGTGCGGCCGCGCGCTGCCAGTACACCCCCAGCACGCAGTAAACAACAGACGTCACTTCCGATTTCAGCTTGACAGCAAAACAACAGAAGCAGGAGAGATTAAAAGGTACATTTGTGGAAGAAACGGTAACAGAATGAAGGTAAGAGAGCCTGGTATTTTTACTTCAGTCTCTATGGCGACAGCTAGACATAGTGAGCTCTCAAGCCTCTGGTACCGCTACAGATAAATATTTATTAGCGTTATGGTCTGTCCGTTTAACAAAGTGCCGTGCTTGCTGTATAAAGTCACAAATGTCCTTGTGTGGATATCGTTTTATGTGTTTGTGCTTGTTACGGTGTTAGATTTAATTCAGCTTCAGGGAAAACAAACGGTTTCCAGGCTGCAGACCTCGGCTATAATTTCTGGTTAACGTTATGTTAGCAAACCCAAATAAACGCGCTAACGTTAGCAGAGGAGATGCTTGCCGACGTCACTGTACTGTGAAATACGTCATGGCCTACGTCTTCCCTGTGACAACATAGAGCAAGTTCAGCGACGTGACGCGACGCTGACGTGAACGGCTCAGTGGGCAGCAATAAGAGATGAATGGATGTGTTGTGATTATATTAAAAGATGAACCAGCTTCTGTGGGAGGCGGAAGTGTTGAGGTGGAAAACAATTTTGAGCAACAGATACTTTGGTGAGATTCCAAACTACAGAATTACACAGAGGTACAGTTTGGTAGAATGTGTTATGACCACAGGAGGGTATGTTCTCTGTTTTTTAAGTCTGTCTTAAAACAACAGTGTGGTTTTGATTGCTGTAACCACACTGTGGCATTCTGGTGCACCCCACGTCCATCACAGCACACACAACGCTACATAAAGATGCAAAGCCCAGTCAATAACAGACTTACAGTGAAAAAACTCTACTGCAGGTAGTAGTGATAATATTCTATTATAATGTAATATAGTAATGTATAGTAATAAGACTTTAAAGGCTTTCTGAAAGGTTCATTGCTGCAGGTGGCGCCTGGCACTATGATTTTATTAATGTTCCACAAACCTTCACATTACAGCTTTCATCAACCTTTGAAAACCTTATGACAATGTTACAGTTAGATTACCTTAATGGTATGAGTTTTTCTGTGCTCTTTTTTTTGTTATTCATGAATGACAGGCATACTTAGCTGGGATAAAAAGTTTTATTTCAAACTCCAATGCAATAGCAGTTAAAAAGTAAAATAAAATTATATATATATATATAATATATATATATATATATATATAATATATAAGCATGTTGTTTGCGCAGAGTGGTGATTCCACCAC
>OMLM01001393.1:29098-39775 GCA_900302695.1 Helostoma temminkii
ATAAGGAACCATGGGTTTTAAAAATAATCACAATCACTCTAACAGCTGCTTAATGTCACTGCAGAATCTCAGCTGATATGATATTAAAATGTTGGCTTGGAAAGTTTAATAGGTGGAAGATTAATGTCATAAAGGACAACAAATGACTTAAATATTAAAATAAGTAATTAACAAATTAATATACTATAGTGTAAATAGACTAAACTTAAAAGGCAACCTAAGCACTTGAGTTATAGGAGAATTTCTCCCATGAACCTGTTTAGTGACCACTGGGTGGCACTACAGTACATGCAGCAGTAAGCTAAAAAAAAAGGTCAAATGCAGACAGCAGCTTCTCACTTTAAAATATCAAATAGATGTAGAATTGTGTCATATTTCAATGCTGAACATTGTCATATATTCACAGCCACTGTTTTTTTCCTTGCGTACTTGAAGTTTTCTTTTTTTAAACTGTATGTTGTTTTTTCAGTTATGTACCTGTTATGTCCTCTGACCTACATGTATGTTAGCATTGTATCTCTTTAGAACTGTCCGAAGCCCACAGCATTAATGTTTTCTTGTTCTTACATGGAGATCACGTATTTAGTCAGAATTTAGTTTTACAAATGTTACCTTTGTTAATCATGCAAATGCATAAAAAAAATAACATTAACACTCAAATGTCAGTTTTCATCTGCACATATGATGAAATTACTTTCATATTAGAAAAGGGTCAGCGCAAAGCTGACAAATTTATGTTATTACTTATCGTTACAGTTATAAACCACAATAACCACAACGGGTTCATTAGCTCACAAGAACCTCACGGCTGTATATGTTTGACTTTGTTAGGGAGTCTCTGGACTGACTACTTCTATTGGTGGAGGAAAAAATGCTCAATGCAACTTTCGTTAAACAGAGAGGTTATAAAAACATACATGTAGGTAAATAACCTGTCCTTCATGATGTTTAAAATTTGTAATTGCACTGTTGCTGTGAAGCTACATTTTTGTAAGTGACATCAAAAAAAGTGCTGCATGTCAGACAGTAGGCTTTCAGCTCTCTGCTTTCATGTTACTTTTAGCTTGAATTTATGTTCTCCTAACCCCACCTCCTCTCTGGCTCTTTCTCATAGATTTAAACCTCAGTATTCTGTAACTATGGCAGTTTTCACACTAAGCAATTTTGTGTATTATAGAATTATTTTTGCAAATGGGATGAGGCTGTATTCTGTAAAATAAAACAGTGTTTTCTCTCAATTAATGTCAAGATAGTTTATTTATGTTTACAGGTGGTTGACATTTAGGCTAGCAAATATACACATACCAAGGATGAAAATTATTATGTTATTATTTTTATTATTTTTTTTATTATTATTATTTTTATAAATTATTATTATTATAGAGTTGTGTGGTACCAATGTTTAAATTTCCAAAAATATATATAATATATAAGAATTCATTGCAGTAATTGAATTTTTTTGTATTAGAGCCATCTTGAAATCTAAATTTTTTATTAGCAAATTCATTACATTTTGTATTGTATATTTGAATCATTACACAAAGTAAGACATCTGCCCCCAATCTTTTACTATACTTTCAATGAATTCTGATAATTCCTGTTATAAATCTGCCAAATTGTTGTGGTATTACCTGTAATGGACTGGCAACCTGTTCAGGGTGTACCCTGCCTATCACCCCATGACAGCTGGGATAGGCTTCAGCACGGCCGCGACCCCTACAGGCACTAAGCGGTTCAGAAAATGGATGGATGGATGAATGTTGTGGTATTAGCTGACACTATATTCTACGTAAGTCTTTTTATTAACACATTTCTGACTATCACAGAAAATAACATACGGTCGCACCATGCCACAGTTTGTGAATGCAAAAACATAAATTATATGATTATATGTTATTTAATTATTCACAGAGCTTCTTTCTTCTTAGTACTGGCAGACACTTCACACTGACTGGTCTTTACTTTCATTTCTTCTTGGATTCTTTTTGGTTTTCACCAAACACAGGCTAAACAACTCTACTTCGGCCTCATCTTTCCATCTTTCAGAAGTACTGCAGGTTATTCAAATGTCATTTTGTGGACCTCAGTTTTAATGTTCGTTTTCTCCTGGCAACCGTAACAAACAAACTGTACTTGTTCTGCCTTGTTCTAATTGTGCTTTCCTGGATTTGCTCTGTGATCAGTGAGGCCTGTAGAGTCTGAGATGTAGCCTTGGGAAGAATGTGCTGGGACGTCCACTCCTGAGAAGATTGGCAACTGTACTAAATTTTTCTCGCTGTAGAATGTCCTCCAAATAGTTTGGTTTTATAACCTTTCCAGATTGATGCACAAACAAGAATTAGTTGGAATAAAGATGGGTTGTCAGTCAACTATGCGCTTATATGAATGGCTATGAAACATCGATTGACTCGGGCTTGAATTTCTCAGGGCAACATGGTTAATCAGTGTCCAAGTGAGATGGATATACATAGAAGCAGAGAACCCAAGGGAAGAGTGATGAAAAGCAACAGGAGAGCCTTTTAAGCCATTTGCAATGGTATAATAAAAGTCCATAATATATTACTGTCATTTTCCGGACTTTTCTGAAAAATAACATGCTGTGGGATTAAGAGTTTAGGTGTGTTTTGTTTGTCAGGATTAAAATGGTACCACACACAGGGTTCAAACAAGCCTATGTCTCCACACACATGAAAAATGACACGTGACAACATGAAAACAGTAAGAAAATCACATTTAGCTGTGAATGCATCTGTATTAATAACATAAAAGTTTAGCTGTGATAATAGTATTTTCAACTGGTTTACATATTTACATTGTTCAAGTCCTCAGCTTTTAAGCAAGATGAAGTTTATCAGTGTCTCCTCATAACCCATTAACCCATATAACCCTACCATTGCTGCTGTAAGCAAAGCTTAGGTTGAGGTTTGATGCTAATTAGCAGGATTCTTCCGTCTGCTGTCAATGAATGTTGTTGTGTTTCCATAAGTGAATCTGCCTCATAACTAATTTATGTTGTACTGTAGTTCAGCAGATGTTTCATGTGTCACACATTTGTACTCTTGTACATTAACATACAATTTTCCTTGTTGAAGCATGTCCACTAAACTTCCTTATTCTACAAAGTGAACAAGAACCTTTTGTCTTACCAGTTAAGTAATCTTAGCTACATTGTTATAACAAGGAAATATCCACTAGAAAAACTGGGAATCACTTGTTTATAGGTTGTAATTAAATTTAAGTTCTATTTCCTGGTTAGGATGAGACTAGGCTGAAGTAACAAAACATCTTGATGTAAGAACATATACAAAGAGATGACTTCTGCTCATAAGGACATTGGGTGCTCCTGACATTTCAATCCCTTGTGTTTGACAAAATGTATTTATGACCACCTTCACTTTGTATTTAAGAATCATGTCTGTTTCAGACATCACACACATGATTCTGTGATGGACATCACTGAATGTGCTCAGGAACACTTCTAAAAATTATGGTATGTGAACACAGGTTATTGGGCCCATACCAAAATGTAAGTTAAACCTCTCGAGAAAGAAGCAGCCATATATGAAGGTGATCCAGAAATGCTGTAGTCTTTTCCAGACCAGTGCTACATTTTTTTCAGTTTAAGCATTTGATGTGTTTTCTGTTTCCTATTATGAATACAGCATTTTTATTAGAGGTGCAAATCATTGTATTGTTTTTATGTAGAATTTCCACACATCACAAATTTTTGAGATTCGGGGTTGTAATTAATTTACCACTCTCCTGGTCCTTCCCTGCACAGAAGCAAAAAATAAAATATGGCTGCACAACAAACACTTCTATATGAAATCAAGCCAATTTCAACATTTAAATAATCACCCTTTTGGGCTGTGATGATGGTGATATGATTAATAAAAGTAAAAACCTTGTTTTATTTTATTAGAATTTCTGTAGGAATGACAATGTTTCCTGATATAACGAGACATTTATTGTTATAACAGAATCACAAGTGAAATGTATATGCAAACCATCTTGTTTTAAAGATTCTCTCTACATAGAGAAACATTTTCCCACTGTACAGAGAAAATGATAAGATACTGTTTTATGATGGCCATTCACCATCATACATGTCAAAAACATGTTGAAACATATAGTGCAATAATAAATAATTAAACTACCATGTAAATCTACGCACAGTGATTAACTGTTAAGTCTGATGTACCATAATTACTATACCCAAAAAGTACTGTAGTGTAGGTTGTATGGTGTTTAAAGGGGAAAAAAGCCTGGAACTGAGGTAGTTAATTGGCCAGAAGGTAACTAAGTGAATAAATAAACAAGAAATTGCCTGGCCCCAGGTCCCCAAGTAACATTAATGCCGGTGGCAATGATTTCAGATCATTTTATAGAACTTTCAAGCAGACTGACGCACACAGCTCGACATCCACCCCCAACTCAGAGGATATCCACAGTGGTAAAAAAAAAAAAAAAAAAAAAAAAAGCTTTGACTGCTTAATTTTTGCACTGTCATGTCTTACTGGTCACTTAAACCACATTGGATTTACTGTACAGTATTTATGACATTGCTTGTTTAAAAAAATGGGAGGAACATCCTGTCCTCCACCAAAGAGTGCGAGAGGTTCCTCAGCTCTCTGGGATGAAACACTGTCTTGTATCCAAGGAGCTCCAGAAGAGGCTGGCATGCAGTCTGAGTGTAAACCACCATGTCGAAAGACAGTTTCACCCTCCAGTTCTCTGCGTTAGCCGCCGAATCTCTAACTGTAGTGAACTTTTGACGGGATGACAGATCACTGCTGCCCCGAGTGTTGTTAATGATCCAGTCCTCCACATTGTGATTTAGAACCAGGCCAAGAAAACTGTAGAGCTCCCTGGTCTTCTGGAGAGGAAACCTGGCCAAATCTTCATACCTGACCATGGCAGGGAAAAGACAAAGGAGTATTTAGGTGACTATTGCATGTAAGTATTAATAATGTGAGAATTTAGGTGAGCAGGTTGTGGTCATGGTCAATAGTTATAGTAATTATTTTATGACTGCATGGAAATGTAAATAACAGACAAAACCTCCTAAGACTCCCTAAGACCATCCTTTTTGGATTATGTAGGGCATATACACTAATCTATGTCTAATGCTTCTATTCACAGCATCATCATATCTGACCCATGATCTGTCCTGCACAACCACTCACTGGTTACAATCCTTCCATAGCCTCCATCATGTCCATGGAGACCGTCCAAAGGTTTCCATCAACCACTTACTGGCTCTACTCCATCATCCACATCTAGACACTGAGGGATGCTGCCCTCTCCCCTATTTTAGTTTGAGCCTGCAACTAATGAAAACTAATGAAAAGGAGTTTAATCACTAAAAGTTCTAGTTCTGTTTAAAGTGTCATATGGTGTCCTTAAAAATGATCTCTGTTCTTCTCACCTGAGCAGCATGTACCTCCCTCTGAGCCAGGCAGGTCTGGCCAGACCTGTGGAAACAGACTTGAGAAAGTCCTCACACACTGTGTTGATCTGTCCCAAGTCCAGGTTGTGGGGTCGACGTCCAGTCGCCCTCCACAGACGCCACAGTCGGTAGGTGTCTCGAAATGTCTCAATACGAGATGCAAGGATGCCGCGTGGGTCTCGAACGAGCTGGACCACCTAATGACGATAATAATAAATCAACATAATAGAATGTTGATGCTTTTGCCCTGATCAATTGCTGATTCCGAAAAATCAATCCACTCTTTATCCACAGTATAATCCCTTCCCTTTTCAAAAGACTTGGGACATGAAAATTCACATCAAATACAGTGATTTACAAATCATAAAAACCTATATTTGAATGAGAATAGTACAATAATAACATTGCATTTTTTGGTAAGTCTGTTGTTGCCCTGTCCAAACCTTCTTGAAACATGTTGCTGGCTTCAAATTCAAAATGAACAAATACTTTTTAAATAACAGCATTTCACAGTTTTAACATTTTAGGTGCTCTCTTGGAGCCACGTGATCAAAAAAAGTTTTTGACCCTTAATTGGGCAAAGAATTTGTTAAATTCTGTGCCACCAAATGGCTTTCTGTTTAAATACTGGGGCAATTCTATGATGTCTGAAACAGGTCATTTTGGAACTTTTATGGGAATTTTAAACAAAACTATCTGATGGCACGATCAGTCTGGGTCAGCTTGATGATGCTTTGGAAAAAAAAAGATTCTGTTTCAGTGTTTTAGAGACCCACTATCCCCTTACAACCTTGAGATTGTGAGATTGAGAGACTGAGAGCGGTCCTCTTTGTTTGGAATAACAACCTGACGTTTGACTCATTCACTTAGTTCTGATGCAAAGTTTCCTAATATAGTGCTACTTACTTCTGCAGATATACTGTATTTCTAACAGGTGAAGATGAGTAAACTGAGAAAAATAAATATCTCATTTAATATACAGCACATGAACATGATGATCAGTTTATCAGGTCAATCCAGTCAACGCCTGTTACATAATACTGTCTATCATATCAGATCGAGTGTGATAAAGGCTACCGTGAGTCTGCGTCTGCGTTGGCCGTATTGCACATGTCAGTACATGTGTTTGGAGTATCTCTGAGCAACTGCAGTCATTGTAATTACATGTTCAGTCGATACCACTTTAGAACTGCATTGATTGCTCATCCAACCTCCCATCATTCAGTCTGCCATGTTCTCAGTGAGTGAAGAGCTGCTAAATGGAGCCTCCTGACTCAGTAGAGCCAAACTGACCAGTCAATACAATAAACAATCGAAAAATACTGCATCTAGGTATCATTAATGAATGTGTCTGATGGCCCGCGGTTAAAGACATCTGTATTCATTGGTGGAGGCTTTGGATTGAGATGTAGAAAAGGCTAAAAAAAAGCACATTGCATCACAGTTTGTTGACATTTGTCTGATGCATAACATGAAAGTTTTATATGAAAAGTTTTTCCATGTGGACAAACTTCACTGTGTCGTTAGTGTAAATAACATTCTTCATAAGCTGTATATGGCAACAGTGACTTCACAGGTACAACCACGTCTCTGACATAAACGAGTTTGAGTCCAAACTGAGGACAAACATTAATATTAAACTCTCTGGACACAACATCAAGCAGTATGTCTGGTGAACTCTGGGCCCTGCACATCATTTGGCTAACACCATGCCCTCAGTGAAGCGTATTGGTAGCAACAAAGCTGTGGAAGAGCATCTCTTTGGCAGGGAGATGGAGACTGTTCTGAGAGAAGAGTGAATGTAACCAAATACAGACAAACAAACACAGCGTTCTTGGAGTAAACTTGCTAGAGACCGTATGAAACCTAAGACTGGGATGGCAGTTCACCTTTCAGTATGATTGTGACCCAAAACATATACAGACAACACTGAGCAGGTTCAGGACAGGTCTATGACTGTCCTGGAATGGTCCAACAAAACACTAGACTTTGGAGAAGCTTTGAGAAACTTCTCATGAGTAAAAGGATTTGAACCAGGGGTCTGAATACTCAAATGTAAAAAAGATGTCAGTTATTAAATTTTCAATTAATTTGATATTTTGTGGTAATGAATTATTGTGTTTAGATAGCAATTATTCTTTTTTAAAGTTTATTTTAACACAATAAAATGCAGAAAAAGCTAAGAGGAACACTTTCTAGCTTGACTGTAATATTGCACCTTTAACATAGTAATAATGCACTTTAGTAACAGACACCCAAAGATGCTTATTTAAAATCAATAAAGCTAAACTTAGTCCATTTGTACCACTGCATATTCATACTCAGAAAGTGAGCTGGGAAGTGCAACACATTTAGTTCCATTAGGAACTAGACTGTAAATTCTGTGAGCAAAACACTCTAATCTAATTTTATTACCTGTTATGTAGACAATAGTTGGCCCAAAAGTTAAAACACTGCTGCAAAGTCTGAGTGTTTTTTCCAGTCCATCAAATCTTATGGAGTCTGAAAAGTACTGCTCCTGAGAAGGACCACAGCATTGGTACTGTAAAGTTCAAACACTCAGAACAAAGGTGAAACTGTGCATAAAAGCTCCATGATGAGTTTCCATACTTGAAATCCTAAGACCTTTAAGTAAAACTGTAGTTACCAGAAGGGTACAACTTAACTAGCATTGCATAAATTGAGCACAGTGAAACTATTTTACTCTATTACAAAACACATTTTTAATACTTTAATTATACTTTAGTATAATTTAATTATACTTTAGTATAATTAAAGGGTGTTACAAGTTAGAAACGTAGAGTTGCACCTGTGTAGCAGCATGTTAACAGTTCACTTATCAGAAGTATATTCGTAAGAGTTTCAGGTGTATGGCTTTAGATCTGAACATATGACCACAAAATCGATCATCAGTCTTAGGCCTAAGGGTATTGGTATGAACCCTATATTCAATACGGTCATTCCTAAGGTCAATCCATGACCAGCAGCGAAAAAACACTGTGGATAAGATCAAGGTTATTTCTCCTGTTCTCTCTACCCACATCTGCATCCTCCCATAGCAGAACTAAACTAGGCTCTCCAAGACGGCTACACACTCTGAACTGCTGTCCGGTGCATAAATGCAGATGGCTGTCAGAGCCTTGCTCCCAGAGACTTACAGTCGCAGGTAGATGACGCTCATTGCCGAGGCAAAAGCACTGTGGCTCTAAGACTGCACTTGTTAGTATCACCAGAGCCAGAATGTTGCATGGAGGAGAGCCCAACTATATCTAGTTGGTACCGCTTCAACTCCCGCACCAGCTCTGGCTTCTTCCAGCGAGGTGACATTCCATGTTCCTAGAGCCAACTTACAAAGGATCAGCACACCGTGGTCCATGTTATCGAGCTTCCATGTTGAGCTTCTGGCACCAGGAGGGGGCCCGATTTTCCCTACTTCAAACAAGGTGATTACACAATGAAACTGTTCCACCAAGGGTTTCAGAATAGCTCTGTCTCCCATTTTGCCTTGGGAGACCCTATCAGGGGCTTTTTAGAATAGCATATTCTAATCCCTTCACCACTTTAAGGTGGACATTATCATTACTGAGGTCAAAAATATATATATTTTATAAAAGTCTATTTCATACACCTCAAATGTGTATAATAATTTAAATGGCTTGAAATGGCTCTACTCCATGCCTTGCTAATTCTCCTACATATTAAACGGTGATGTGGGCGGTATGCTGGCAAATTTTATCAGTGTTCAATAGATCATGGAGACTGCAAACATCCTGGTTATTATTAATATCAAGTGACAAATCTTCATTTTGGCAACTTGAGTCCAACTTAAGTCCAAGTCTCAACTGGTAAAAACTTAAATGTACTCAAATATGAATTAGTATTTTATTTCTTTACCTTCAGGTTGAGTCTTGGGTCCTCAATCAACGCTCTCAGATCACTAACTTGGGGGATTCTGACAGTTTTGATGGCTGCATGGGGCTTTGCTCTGCAGGCATCAGCGGCTAGTGAGACATTAAGCGGCCCACACCTCCTCACACACTCCCCCTCATCAGACAGCACCAGATTCTGTTCCTCCGGGCTCAGACGAGCCTCACATACAGGAGGGGAGCACAGAGACTGACCTAGAGACAGGACACAAACAATACAACAAGCTGTAACACAACAAAAGTTTACACACGTAAAATATTCCTGCAGTATCAATATGTGAATGAAACCAGGACAGGAGGGCACAGTGCTGACAAGTGTCCCTTACTGGCTCCACGTCTGAAAAGCTTGTCAGTGGAGTGGTTGGCAGGGCGAGGTCGTATATAATATTCCAGGCTGTTGAGGCGACAGTGGTACAAAGACCTTAGCAGGTCTCTGGCTGCTCCCAGCATTACCCTCCTCTCAGCCAGGTTTCGACTCTGTGCCAGCCGAGGAAGCAGTGCCAACTGGACATGGTACAGAGGCTCAAACAGGTAGAAGACCTAAAATATGAAACATATTGTCAAAGACAATATATGAAAGTTGCAAGGTATTACCACACATAAATGTGAATTTTTTTAGCTTAATCAATGCATTTGTGCCTCTGCAGACAAAATAACCCATATATTTAAATTATTACTGGTCTGGTCAGTCACTAAGCTGGTTGCTGAGCTGACTAATAGGCAGTGTCACCTCAGCTCTGTGCTGATATTTTGCCTGCGGTGATACAGAGACGTGTCTGTTATTTTCATGAAACGTCTTCTGCTCCGAATTGATACTCTTCTCTACCACCACATTTTGTATAGCATCATATTTTAAAATTTCATTTCCAGAAAATAAATGTGCAATTTGATAATTTGCTTGGAACTTTTTCTGACAAAGTTTTCACTGATCAACTTAGTTGTAAGTTGTTAATGTATAGTTTAATACTGATCATTAAAAATGACAATGAGACAATTATTATCCTCAGTTAATAATTAAAGTGTAATTAAAAGCAAAATTGATGTAAGTCAAATACTAAATGTGCTTATATTTACAAAATCTAATTACTGTAAGTTAATCATTAAAACACAAAAAATAGTTCAACAGCATAGTTCAGAGCCACGGAGGATGCGATAAACGCTGCTCTAAACCACCTGGAGCGGAAGGAAACACATGTAAGGAGGCTCTTCATTGACTACAGTTCAACTTTGAATACCATTGTCCCCAGCAGAAAGATGTAAATAACTTCTATAATATAAAATATATATATATAATATAATATA
>OMLM01001394.1:0-11399 GCA_900302695.1 Helostoma temminkii
AACAATATGCCACGTATTATGATGATAAATAAAAATTACATGAGTCAATATTTATATTTAGGAAATATTTTTAGAACCTTTAGTAATAAGTGAAATTCAACACACATCAAATTAAACTGATCATTTAAATTTGATTATTGAATATATATTAAGTTATATGTGAGAAAGAAATTCAGGATTTTATTAGGAATTTATTTATTCAGTTGTGATTTTATTTTGTGCTTGCCTATAATGGCAGTATTTCTGCTGTTGTAAGTGGGTGAGATAAAACTAACTGCTAATGAGATTTTAATGTCCCACTAACATTTTTAAAAACCTACCACCATAGAAGGATTTTTAAAAAAAATAGCCTGTTTACCAGGAAAAAGTTTCTAACAACATCATACTAAAAGGAAAACAGACATGACACAAATTTTCACAAAAGTTTTCCAATGTTTTAGATACCACACTGTCAGAAGAAATAAAACACTCAGCTTTCCCTGCCTCTTAGGAACTCACTCAGTCACTCCCTCCTTCATTCATTCACTCGTTTACTCAATCACACACTCACATTCACACTGCTGTTGCACGCAGATAAAACATTCTCATGCAGTGTGAATGTGGAAAGAAGAAAAATGACATTGGGTAATCACAGCGAAGCTTTACCAGTCATTACTCTGTGCTGTCACTCTGAGATGAGAGACAAGGCTGTGAGACGTACAAATCCATGACTGCCTGCAGTCAGCCAATGCTAGATTGATTCTCTTCCTCTTTCCATGTCTCATCTCCTTCTTTTTATTGTGCTTCTTTAAGAGTTGCTGTTAATGAGTCAGCTTTGTAGTTTTTTTGTATGTTTGTTTTTTATTTACTTTGGGTAGGTGGAAAGCTTGGTGAATCCACTACATTTGGAGGTTGACCTTGACTGGAATGAAGATTGCTTTACCAAGAGAGGTCATGCTGCTGCCACACATAAAAGATGTGGTGTGCTTCCCATACAAACAGAGCATTTCAGGCTAAACTAGCACTGCATTATTTCATGCAGTTAGAGTTTTGATAAAAATCCCCACAATACAAGTCTTAATTTTCATGTGACAAGTTGAAACTAGCTGTTTCTCTATCCTTTCTGTGTTTATGTTGATTATCCTTACTCAAGCTTCTTACAAATTACAAAGCAATATTTAAGCAACATCCATTTCATGTAGATGCTACTGTGTTTTGACTTGGAAACCACCAATACAGTCCAGAAGTAGCTGGGCAGTTATGATTTTGCCTTCATACACCACCACAATAAATTGGAAATACAAAAAGCAAGATGTGAATGAAGCATAGAATTGCTTTATTTTAAGACATACAGTAAATATGGCATTTACCATTTAGGATTAGTGGCCACTTTAAGCAGGGTACCTCTATCTCAGTCAATGATTACCTGAAATTTGGAGTCCATGGACATCTCCAAATACATTGTTTTGTCCCTGGAGATGCTTTGCCAGGCCTTCACTGCAGCCATGTTCAGTTGCTGCTTGCTTGTGGGTCTTTCTGTCTTCAGTTTTTATTATATTATATAATTATATTCTACATTTTACAGAAAGCCAATGGAGCAAAGCTAATGTAGGAGAAATGGGATCTTTTTTGCTAATTCTGGTCAGAATTTTGGCTGCAGTAACTTTAGTGATATTCCTCAGTTGGAGGAAGGTAGTTGTATAAATATATTTTATATACAAGGTAAAGGAGTTGTACTAAAAGTCAAGTTATCCAAGCCAAGAACCAAGCCAAGCCAATCTCATCTAAGGTAACTAAATGATAATATAACATATCTCTGAGGTGTTTGGGTCCAAATAGAATAACCTCAGGCTGAATTTAGAAGTAGAAAATTAAAAAAAGAATCCAGGCTTTTATGTCTCTCAAACATGCTTGTATATTTCATTATTATATTGCCTAAGGGAGACATGCATAAAGTAAAAGAAAATTGGTCTAAGCACAGTACTTTGTAAAACACCTGAACTCACTTTTATACATGGAAGACTCATCATTTACATGAACAAAGTTGGATCTTGCTATGGCACGAATATGGCACAACATAGTGGACCAATCCCTTTATCTGTTATAGTATTAGGCTTGTATGGAAGCTATTTAGTCAAATAGCCAAATAGTATAAAACATCAATAATTATAATGGACTGGATTGAGATAAGGAGGTAATTGAAGAAGGATGGAAGGGACTACACATCTATAAATTTTCACACTTCCTGGAAGACTAAACACTTTTTTATTCATAGGTTGACAAAAATATAAACAAAATGATATTTCCTCTGAGAGACCTAGTAACCCCCAAATATATACAAACATTAAAACATTAAAAAACCAAATCCTTAATCCCAGCTTCCTCTGTTGTGCATTATGTTTTACCAGCTTTGCAAACAATTATGCCAACTTTAATAATGTCCTTTGTTCCAGGAGGATTTTTCTGCTAAACCATAGCTGACAAGGAAAAGGAGTAATGAACTAGTTTCAATAAAACCTATGGTTTATTACAACTTTGATTTCACGATAGTTATTCTAAACCCCTTTATTTGGATATCAACAATTTTTTTGCCGGGACACAGCAGATCAAACCTGTGCCACTATCACACATGACAGGGGCACATCCTTGACACATTAATATTGTGTCAGGGATGTCATCCCTCACACATGGATATTATAGGATATTACAGGATACTAAGGAACTAGAATACCTAGAACTGCTGCAAAACCTAAGTAATAATAATTCATATGCTCTGATTAGTTAAAAGTGACCATGCCTTCAAATGCTTGCAGTGCTTTTCAGTGAGTCTGAATCTTTTATGTATGCAAAACTGTCATTGTTTCTGTCAAAATTTCCAGACTACTTGAAAAGAGTTGGACAGAGCCACAGATAGTCAGAGACAGAGACACACAGTAAGTGAGGTTTCCCTGGAGACTGACATTTCTCTGTCATTTCTCCTCTGAGGACAACACAGTCCTAATCCACAGAGTAGGCCAGGTACAGCTCCTCTACATTGCACTGCTGTGGAGGCTATTGAAACTGATATCTGAGATTACCTTTCCTTCTGGGAGACTGGCCTTCCTTAACCAAGCCGTTACAGCGTGTGGGTGCAATCACAGATTTCAGCAGACAGACGCTCTCATTGAGCAGACAGCCTCAACTTCCCTGCTGCCATTTGCAGCCTGATCTCTTGCCCAAACACAAGCAGACATCTACAAACGAGGATCCTCTCAAAGCTAATAGCCTCTGGCTGTTTGCTGGGATTCATCCTGGGGAAAATATTTTCATCTTCAGTACAATAAAGGGGGAGGAAACATATTGTAATTTTCACACCAGAGCTTATCTGTGAACTTATATATAGTTAATGCTTGATGGACGTTGTGTAGCCACATTCAAGGCTTGACAAGACTTCTAGACATTTATAGAATTTAGAGTTAGAATTAATCTTTATTTTATCTCTTTATCTTTATTTCAAACCTTTCTTTTATAGTGTTTTACATCTATTTTTATACTGAAATTTGCAGAAACACTCTTAACTCAAAGTACTATTGCTTTTTTACAGCCTTTGCTGTAATCATTTAGTACATTCAGGTCAGTTCAGTTCAGGTCTTATTTCATCTCTTGTCTAAAGACCGGCTCCATACTCAATTCTATTCAATTCAGTTCAGTGAAGGGCATGGTTCAAAGCTCAGAAAAAGTGCTGAGGTACTTTGTTGATTGTTATAAATTTTAAAAAGGGAACCCTGAATCAAACAATTTTAAATCAACAATTCCAGAAATATAGCACAAGATAAGGGCTTTTGGATTATGGAGGGGGCTGCAAAAGCAAACAATGTGGGTATAACTGTATCGAGTTAGGGGTGTGACAAAATCTTGTCACGTGTGATATTAAAACAATGACAATATTTCTTGTTGAGGTGAAAAGCTGTTTCATCATATCAGTAAATAACAGAAGGAGAGCAGCAGCCAGTTAGAGATGAAATTAGCATAGATGTGCCCATCACTTTTAAATTGTTTGTGTGGCGGCATTTTTGATACCCTGTGGAAACAATAAACAATGACACAGTAATAGACAAGACACAAACAATATGTACGCACTGAAAGAAAATAGTAACATACACTGTGGATAACACAAGCACCAGGCAAAGGCAGGTAGTTCTGAAGATACAGCTATTGCCCGCTGGCACCAGAAAATGCAGACTAGGTTGGGTTGTGTAGTTGTAAGCATCCATCTTTTACTTCTATATCATATTTGAAGGAAAATCTGGTTAGTCTCTGGTGCACTTTCAGTACTCAATACTTAGAAAAGACCACCACAGCAGTATTGTTGTGCAAATTCATGAGGTCCCTTTGCACCCATCCTTGACTAAGGCACTAAACATGCTACTACTAGACAGAGTCGTCATTAAAATTGGCATGACAAGGGGAATGCTTAGTTTCAGAGAAAAAAACAAAAAAACACATTTCTGTTATTCATGTTAAATAACCTAAACTTACAAAAACCCATGATAAGGATCTTATTGAGAATATACAGTATGTTTTCAGGAGCTTAAAGTTGACATTGAAAGTACAAAGTTATATTTATTTCTACAAAGTGTGTTACCAAAATGTTTTCTATAAGAAGTTGTATATAATGATGCTGGTCCTTTAGTTAGTATAGTGTTTACAGAGGCAGACAGGATACTTCTGAGAAATGCAGCTTTCAACCTGGTTCTGTGCCCATTGGCAGTGCATATCCATCCAGCCCATCCAAACAGATCTGAGTGAGTGTAGGGTAAGTCTTTTCCACTGTGTTTGAAGAGACTGGAGCCCAGATGGTTAGTAGTGCTGCCAGATCAATTACCAGCAGCACACCAGCAGAGAGAGCAGAGCATAACACTTTGCTTCTAGTGCCAATTGAACTGATCCCTATTTGAACTTTTACATATCGTCTAGCATGCTGTGACAAAGGACTCACTAACTTAATTCTACATGTGCAATTTTACCCTCCAGCTACATTTTTTATTGTTCATTCCAAACAGCTATCATGGCAATGACATAAAGTAAGCAGCTGTGCATGTTGAGTTGTGGGTTGATAAAGCATTTGCCAAAAGAAAACAAATAGTGGAAGTATTTGCTTTGATAAAAAGTTGGAAATCTAAAATATATTAGTTTTTAAAATTCCCATAAATGTATTAGCTTGTTTATGCTTTATTCAGATAAAGCAGCCTTTTGCATTAAAACAATATAGGGGGCTTGGGCAGGGATAGCTAGGGGTATGTTGTAACAAGTTATCCTGTGTTATGGTCATGATGATTTCAAGGTAAATAGCTGAAATATCCATGAATGGCCAATGCAGACTGAGAGGGCTGTGTTTTTAACAATGAATGTGACTATAGCAGGCATTATATGTTTAATGTTTGCACATTTTTGTATTTTATGTAGACATGCTGAAATGCACAGTATAGATGTACACATGTACTTGTCTATACTCACTACAATGTCAAACAATTCACTGTTGGAAAATATGTTTGTTTTACTATGTGATGCTATAGTTAAGACTAAGGAGGCAGTGGCTTTATGGAAGCTTATTGTTTTTGTTAAAGGTTTAGGGACCACTGTTTGGTTTATTAACCTGATCATAAATAGACATCTACGATTTAAGGAAAGTTTGTCCATCTGCCCAGCACTTTTGTGAAGAATTCCCAGTTAAAATCCATGTTGTGAGATACAGAACACAGATAACAACAAAATACATATAAAAATTGACTGCTTTGAGCAAGAAACAGAGGAGATTTTTAAAAAAATTCCTAAAGATTATCCTGGGCAATGTGAGCTCACTCTGTAACAAAGTGGATGAACATACCGTGTGAGTGAGCAGCCAAAAGGAGTGAATGCAGTTTGATTGGCTTCAATAAGACCTGGCTCAAAGGGAACATACCAGACAATTAGCTTGAACTGACTGGCTTCTCTCTAGTACAGCTGACAGGAGGACACATAGCATTAAGAAAAGAGGTTGTTTTACTATCTATGTCAACTCTAAATAGTGCAATCCAGGACATGTAACTGTGAAGGACTGCATATGTACACTGGACATTGAACTGTTGGTGATAGGACTGAGACCATATTATCCTCCTCTGGAGTTTTCACACCATTGTTGTGTTAATATTCCTCCATTAGCTGCAGCACAGAATGCATGCAATGTCATCCTCTTAGTTGTTGTGGGTCTCCAGACAAAACACCCCATGCCCGTACATTAATAAAAAGAGGCTCAACCATGTTTCTATCTCAAGAACCTTAATCGAATTCAAACACTGTGCAAAACAAGACAATACAATTTGCGATGTGCGATTGCAAAAGGTGCATAAACCTCATCAGCCCTAGACCCACTTGGTGACCACAGCCTCAGTCATCTGGAACCGGCATACATAACACACACTCACTTATTCATTCCAACAATGCACACCTGTTCACTTCTTCTCTGTCCTCCTTCCTCTGCCAATTAGTGAAATCATGTTCACCTGTGTCACTTTAAATCATTATTGTTTCCCACAGTTTCCCTTTGGTCTGTTAGTCTTCATGTTCACATACATGACTCTCCTGCCTTGGTTCTCTTGCCTGGTTTCCTGAATCTAATTTCGCTTTGACTTCCCGCTTTTGGCCCTGCCGACTTCTGATTTATCCTGATCATCCTGCTTTCTGCTTTTGCCTGCTACTCGGTTCTGGTTTCTGCCCTTACCAAGGACAGCCATGGGTAAGTTGTAACCCAGATTCCCTGAGTTTTAAGTTTATTTATATAGTGCCAATTTACAACAAAAGTCATCTCAAGGCACTTTACAATGTAAGATTTAAGACCTTACTAAATGGGGCTGCAGGCACAACAAAAGATTAGAGGCCATCTCTTTAAACAGGGCAGGCTGATGTGAATGCCCACTGGCTGAGGGTGTGGTCTCTCAGGATCGTCAAACTGAGAGAGACCAGCTGGCAACTCTACAGTAAGGAGAGCAAGAGGAGCCGCCACACCTCTGGTGGCTGCCCCCGAGGTCACTCAACGTCCTAGCAGAAGAGAACGGAGCACATCTCTTCTGAATCACCATCCTCATCCACCGGAGGATGGAGGATGAGGAGTAGTCCGGCATACAATGACAATGATGGCGCTGTCATAAGGCTCAACTTCCCCACATGAGAGGATGTAGCAAACCTTTTGTCAACCAACATTCTGACAGGAAGATGGATGACATCTAGAGGCACTGGAAGTGGTCAACCCAGCACCTGAGTTCGGGCGGGGACCAGTGTGCTACAGATTTGTCTGGAAAGCTTTCATGGGAAAGACACTCCTCTGAACCAAGGTCCTCACTGCAAATAGATTTGCAGCAGACAGTGGCTGGCAGTAGTGTGATATATATATAACCCCTGAATCGCAACACACATTATATCACTAAAATCTTGTCAGAACACAGCCCAACACCACCGAGCGTATCAGTGATGTTACTGGTACTCAACGCCATAGTGTGAGGACAGAGATGACCCCACTGTACAATAGATCCATCTGTAGGAGGAGATGTGGCATAGGGTGACTCAACAACCTGATATGAAGACGAAATATGCCTCATCTGAACTTCATCAGTCATCTGGAGGAGGAGGAAGGGCATGGGGTGCTTCAAAGGACAGACCACTACAGGGTGTGGGCGTGGCATCACTGAAACCCAATGCCAGAGCATGAGATGAGGTAGTACAACCCATATGAACCAACGCCCAAGGGATGGAATAGAGTCTAGGAGACAGACAACTAGAAGAAGCAGCAGTGGTACCACCAGCACAAGGCGACTAAAGAAACCTTTTCAGGATAGAGCACACTTTATATGGATCAATGTCATCACCCACAGGAGGAGCAAGGCCATAATGTGGCAGTGGTGTTGGCATCACAAGGGGAGTCAATACATATGCATGAGTGCCTGGAATAATGTTGGATATTCTGTTCTTAAGTAGACTGAGCTGTCTTGTGTCTATTGATGTCACCACCAAGTACTCTATGTCGTTGCAAGACTGATGAATGAAACGCCAGGAAGGTAGGACGCTGCATAGACGCACACTGCGTGTACGCGAAAAGGTCTCACAGCTCGCACATTGTGAACTGGGAAGCAGAGCATCGCTTTGAATAAGGAAAGAAGGATGCAATGTCGGCCCACTTGAAGCCAAACAAAGCCAAACAATGGAGACTGCTGTCCAAAGAAGAGTTCTGTACTTACATATTCAAACGCTAAGAATTTACAGCTGTGCACATCAGAGTGAACTGGGAAGCACTGCTAGAGCATACCACCTCTTTCCGGATTGAGTTCCTAGCTTGAGACAATTCTATGCACAGAGGATCAATTTCTACTGTAAAAAGACCAATGACCTCATCAGGGGTTATGTTTAAGCTGCAGTCCATTTGATTCAAAGCTACAGCTGCAATTTTTTTTCTTGGTGCACTCTTAACTGCCACTGTATATCAGAAGTTTGATATAGTGTCAGTGAAAACTGACTGACATCGACTGACATAGCCATAACAATAATAATTCATAAAGGGTCCTTGAATTTCACCCAGCCATTTCTTACAAAGCAAGTCTGTAGCTGCAATTTCAGCCATACCCTATGTAGCACTGACAGGTGTGAGGAGACTGCCTGGATCCCTGCAGGTCATACCAGGCTCAAGGGGTCATAATCCTATTAGTTTGAAAGGTGGCAAACACAAAGTGACAAAACTGCATTAATATAGACGAATTGAACCTGTGTTGTCATGGGTCTGTTGCAATAAAGCAAACAATCTACTGAAACCTTACTTGAAAAAGGACTGGAAGGGACCACTAAAGTTGACAGGGCCTGAACAACCGATGTCCAGCCTGCAAGCTCTGTTTCGAACATGTAGCAGAAACATCACAAACAGCAGGCTGACTACATTGCAGGATAACAACCTCCTGAACCTCAGGCTGGTGGGGCATCTTAATCAAAAAGGGGTGTGTTAGAAACAGGCCTCCCCTGGAATTCTAACTATAACTGGCATAAAAAAGATGTTTTCTCTGTGGGATCACCAGAAAATACACTGTAAGCTCACGTGAAACAGACCACAGTCAAGCAATGCAGATACTGCTGAGGTGGAAATCTGTGAGGATGGAACCTGCTCTACGGGCAGTGTCTCACAGCTGCACATACACTGGCTAACTGGGGCATACAGCTGGAGCACAGACACCAAAACTTTCTAAAGTTCCCATCTTTCTTTCTCTTCTTTTTCTTTTTGGTCCCAGCCTTACTTATGTCAGCAAGTTCACATCAACAAGGTGGAAATGGCCTATTATAATAAATGCCATCTAATAAATCAGTCATGTTCTAAATGAAGTTATGGTCCTTGTCATTTAGCCCCACAATTTTCACTAATGCTAATATTTATGTATATTATATTCTATTTATGTATATAAAGATTTATGTGTTTATTCATGACGGCTGGTTAACATTTGCACCTGGGCTATCTGAGTGAAGAGTCCACTTAAGTCCTCTTTACCACTGTATTTAAAAAACAATACAACAGCCTAGATAAATGCCTTGGTGGCTCCCTTTAGCCTATGTACCAGCATTTATTTCCCCGTTACCAGTGTGTGCATTAAATGCTGAATAAAGACTTCATTTAAGTTCTCATCCCTCTGTTGAGAACACAGAACACAGCTTACTCACATAAAGCCAATCGAAGCTAGCCAACATGGAGAGATCTGAGGACAGTCCTCACTGCCTTAAACCTGGGGTGAACCAGGAAGCATGGCTAGAGCACAGTATCAACCCCCCCCAGCCTCCACTACAACAATGAGCCTGCGATCAACACACACAAACTGGGAGATAATATCCAGTCTTACAACAGGTAAGTTGAAACAGATGAAACTCCCACACCAAACACACATGCACTTTAAAGAGGGTCCTCTGTTACACCCTCATGTGGAGATCAAACAAATCCCTGGTCTCACACCTTCCGAGGGTGCTTTATAGCTTATGTAGGAGGCATGACTGGAAAAACCAGTGTGTCTTAAAGAAGTACCCACGCGACCTGACCACAGGAGGTCATTCCCTGTACATATGCAATATGTAAAGGAGTGGAGAGTCTTGAACGATGGAGAACTTCTACTTTGGACTCACTCTCCTGGTTTGCCCCTTTGGTTTATTTCTGTTGGTTTAGACTTGGGTTTTAAGTGTGTCCTGGTTTTAGCTTAGTTTGGGTTGAGCCTGGTTTGGTGTTTTTTATGTTGACTTCTGGAAGAATGTTTTTAGTTCAAAGTTTTTGTATTGATTTTCCCTGACTCTTTAATTCTCGTCATGCCTTTTAGTTCTCAGTCTTTTGTTCTATTTATCTTGTAGTTGGATGTTCTTCACCTGGTCTTGTAAGCCTCAGTTCAGTAAATATTCTTTCACCTTGTTTTTACTCTAGTTGTTTTTCATATCATAGCTTTTTTGTCCTTTTGGAGTGATTTTGTGTTTAGGACTTATGCTCTATTTTGGTGACCTTGTTTAATTCAAATTTATTAAAATTCTTGTTTTCTATTCTTTCTATTCTTCTATTTTCTTCTTTGTCTTAGTTTACATTTGGGTCCCCCATTTTGAGACACCACTTGACACCTAACATTGTCTAAACTGTAGGGAAAATTCACAAGTCACAAAAGTTTAATCATACAACAAAACTTTACTGCATGTTTGCAAAAGCTAGTAAGTCACCCAAAACATTAAATGTACATTTCAAAACAAAATTTTTGTGTCAGTTCATTAGCCAGTGCCACTCAAATGAAGAGCTGTTTTATTGTGTGAGCCATACTGGTCAAAATGCATAGATGCTTGTTTACAGTCACAAATGATTACAGTAAGATTGTCACAAAGTTGCAGCCTTTTGAAAAATGTAAATAAAAAAAAACATCCCATAAAAATTTAAAATATTTGGCAGTTTAGTAAATAAGCAAAACAAAGTAAAACCTTTGTACCACATCAGTAGGCTACATATAATAAGTTCTCACCGACATTCTGTTGGTCTTGTTGGTTTGGTAAGAGATTTTCATCAACATCACATCTGATGTTTACCCCTGCTATGCAGAGGGAAAAAATCTCCTTGCGTGGTGCAGCAATTTTCTTTACCTTGGAGGGAATGGCCTGTGATGGAGTGTGGTGCAAGGAACTCCATTTTCATTCTTGGATGTGCAGAAAACCATTCTCTAACAGTGTTGGTTCGGTGGAAACTGACATTATTCCACACAATCACACAGTTTGTCAAATCTGGACTAACTCCGGGTCTTCAGTTGCTGCCCATCCAACCTGCCTGCCTGCCTGCCTGCCTGTTGCTTGTTGTTGTTATTGGTTGTGTGATCTGCTGTTCTTTTCTCTTTTTCTCTTTCTTTCCACTCACCCCACCC
>OMLM01001397.1:0-13334 GCA_900302695.1 Helostoma temminkii
TGTGGTCCCTCCCCCCACATACCTCTGCTGTGCGCTCACGCTGCGCTGTGGGGATCCTGCACAGCACAAGTACCTCAACAGTAGCTGGGAGGCGCACGGCAGAAAAGTTTCTCCACAGGAATGGACAAGTTTGAGAAGAACGTTTTTCTTTTACACATCACATCTACGACCTTCACGACAACGAGGGATTGGATATAAGGATCGATTGTGGTGTTAAACACCACCACATTTGGGATTTTTTTCGGCTGAATCCTCGCTCTTTGGATTAGTCGCGCTTCAGCTGAAGATAAACTAAAGGGGGTGTTCTCTTGTGTGGCCAGAGAAAATGTGCTCCGCTTCGCAGCTTCGCACTTTTGCAAAGTTTGCCGTGGTTTTTCTGCTGTTTTTGAGAGCGCAGCGTGGATCGGGCGCTAACGCAAGGACGTGTCCCCCTCCCTGCGCGTGTTTTGGGGAGCTTGTGGACTGCAGTCGGCTGAGAAGAGGCCAGATTCCCAACACGATCCCAGAATGGACAGTTCAACTGTGAGTGCGGTTACAGATAATCTGTGTCCTTCCATTATTGTCAGCGATCATTAGTTCATCGTCAGTTTAATGTGACATACGTTCACACCTGTGCACTTTCAGGACAGTAGGTTAAGTTTGCTGTTTTTTAATCCACATTGCTGTCGCAGTGAAAACACACCACATGCAAAATATGTTTCCGCAGCAACAGAAGTGAAAACACTTGTTCGGTTTAGTCTCAGGCAGAAAACTTTCTGCAAAGACTTTCTTTAAAAGTTAGAGGATGTCAGGAAAGTTCACCTCAGGGGGTCAGAAAAGTCTTATCTAGCATCACTGATGCTACTTAACACACAGGCATTTATCTCTTTATGTGTGTTAATAAGGTTTTATTCATACTGGTCCTCACTGCAACAACAGGTCAGGCATGTGAAAGCCAGCAGGGAAGCACAAACTGCTTTCCACATCAATGTGCCAGCAGTGACAGCCCCACACCTCCTTACTGAAGTGTGAATAATATGAGCAAATGTCCCCAGTGCAGGTCTTCCATTAAAATAAATCTAGCACATGATAACAGAGGCTAGTGCTAGCAGTGGTAGTGGTGATAACAACACTAATTAGAGTCTACGTTCAGGTGTCTCATGTTACACACAACTGCAGCTGAAACTCAAGCGTGATGTGTGTAGTGGTGTGACAGTGTGGTTAGCTCCACAGTGATTGAAGTTGTTTTAGTGCTGGATTAGGTTTTCAGATTCATAAAAGCATGAATCAGAAGTTATGCATCCGTTACGCTGGAGCTGACACACCAAACAGTGTGTTATGCTCCGCAGATAGTTATTCTTGTTGGCTTTTTATTGCCTCGCGTTAAGTTGGGACACTTGATTTTTATTGTCCTGTGTGTAAGGCTGTAATGCTCACTTCATTGACTGCTTGTAGCTGTTGAGTTTAGATTTTCTCTTTCTAAAATGTGCTGCTCTGGAAAGTTGACGTTGCCAGAGAAAACAGACCCAGCCTGAGCCTCATAACCAAGGCCGGCCTTCCAAAGAAAATTTTAAAAAAGTTCCACATGGGGGGAAAAATTCTTTTCACTCTGGCATGCTAATTTATGAGTGGCTCTCCAGCACATCTTAAACCCCTTAAACTGCCGACCCTTTGTTTTCCAGCACCCAATTATTTCTGCTGAATTAGCAAATCCAGAGCCAGCGATGGTACTGATTAAGGCGGAGCGTGTAGGATTAGTTAGGAACAAACTCTTCGAAAGAAAAAGGGGGGGAAGGAGAAAGTAGGAGGGAGAAGTAGAGAGGAGCATAAAGGAGTGGGATTAAGTCATGAATGTCTGATGTTCTAATCTAAAGATCTAATGCCTTTTCACTTCTTAAGGTTTAACAGTGAGGCATGCTTCAAAAAATACGAGGACAAAACATGTTAAACCATTTAATAACAGAGGACCTTCAATGGTTTCTTTCTTTAAGTGTACACTCCTGTATTTGAGAATGTGTGGCTTTTGGGGCTGTATTTATTTGGTTAATACATATTTATGCCAATGAAAAAAAAACAAAAACAAAAAACAGGAAGTAAAAGTGGCGGCAGATGATATCAGGACCAACAGCTAATGCTAATTTACGAGTACATTAGCTCCCTGCCTAACATTCCAGTTTAAACTGCATAGATATTTTAGGCATTAGCATCCTTACTGCCCTGTTCAGCTTAAGGTACCGATAAATAGAGAACTAGAAATATTGAACACAAATATTAACCTAGTTAAAGCATTATTTACATTAAAATTCTTAACTTACATTTAAAGTGGCTTTTGTTGTTGCTAATGCTGATTTTCATTAGCCTTAATCAGCTAGCCTAGCTAAAAGTTATACACTAATATAAGTTATTTAGGTAAGTTGCTCATACTTACTTTACAAAATCACCAATGTCATAGTCAGTAATGAAAATGTAGCTTACAGTTTTGTATTATATATTTAACATTTCATTTGAAATTATGTCTTTGCCTCCATTAAACATTTGTGGATTGTACTTTGACATCAGCTGTGTCCCAGTGTTATGGTAATCTAAAGTATTAATGACAGCTCTGAAGAGCAGCTCATTCATTTACTTTTCAGCCGCTGATAAGAATGTTGTGCTGTGCATTTTCACAAGACCAGCAGATGCAGGCTGAAGCCTGTACAGAAGACCGTGCGTTATCTTGCTCCGCTCAGATCCTGCTTTGTGAGGGAAGTGGAAGTGTCAGGGCTACTCAGGGTTTATCTAGGGAGTATGATAGGACACCTTTCCCATATGGCCCCCAGCGCTGGAACTATAACAACAGCACACAGCTGCGTGCTTTGAAAGAAAGATGGAGGAAGGAGGGGGTAAGCTTTAGCGAGGCAAGTAAAACTCGGCTTGAGCGGTTCTTGAAACTTTCCACCAAAGAACAAAAACAGGCCCGAGAAAATTTGACAGGGGTGTTTTAGACGTATGAAAGGCGTCCCGCTCGCTTTTCCAGGCATTGTGAATACATTACCAGTTGTTAGGTTCTTCCCCTCCTCCCAGAGCTCGTTGATGGATTCCAGATGAGGGAGGTAAGGGGGAGGAGGGGTGGAGGGCCAGGGGGTGTAAAAAGTGTCTGGCACCACAGCGTTGATCGTGCGCAGCAACGCCAATAACTCCACCGCTTTATGGTGCACAAGGCTCTGCTTGCCAGACTCCTCGAGCTGGTTTTCAGGCTCATTTTCAAAACAGGCTACAAAAAGAAGAGTCTCACCCCGAGAGAGCTGCAGCCAAGACCGCTTCAGTGGAGTCCAAGACCGGGCTCATTCCAGTGTGACTCAGGCCAAGATCCAATTAAGGCTCAGACAAAATCAGGACGTACTTGAGAGCAAAAATGATTTACAAAAATGTGCTGAACACTGAAGTTTTGATATTTTAGTCAGACTGATGAAGCTGCTTGGATGAGGAGTGACAGAAAGAAGCTCAGCTGCCATGACTCAACTTCCAGCCACCTGGATGACGGCGAATCCTCACAGACATGCTTTAACATCAGTGTACAGCTAATTAGGAATCAGTGCAGACATGTCATACTCGTGGACACTTCATATATAGTCTTTAGCTTGTCCAGGTGATACACTTGAAAATGTGTTTACAAATAATTAAGTCAACTATCAGGGGAAAATACATATTTTAATACTGTTAGATTTGGTTTGGATGTTTGTAAATACTATTGCCAAACAAGAACGTGATTAATATGTGTCCGGACACCAGAAGCGAGGCCTGGCCTGGGCTGAGCTGAACCTTGTCCAGTATCGAAACCTTGAATCCATCATTTTTATCCCACGCCAGGTTTCAGTCTCTTTTCAACACACACAAAAAAAATCTCACCCAACAATAACTTATCGTCTAGTCTGTTTTGGCTCTGCCTCTCAGTCGATATGAAGTGAGCTGCACGGAGAAACGATGGAAAAGCAACGCAAGGCTTTTAAATAGTCTTTTCCTTTTGGGTTTGATCGTTAAGTGGTTTGTTTTGGACATTCCTTCATGGCTTTCTGCTGTTGTGCGCACAGCCATTACTGTGACAAACTGATATTGTGTCACAGGTGAATCAAATATAATAATCAATGACAGTGAAATGCATTTAAATGTATTTGCATGCAGTTTGTTGACAGGTAGTTGACCATTTCTGAAGCTGCACTTGTGTCTGTTTGTCCTGTTTGTGACGGCGCGTCGGTCATAAATTTGAATCCTTGCTTATTTTTCTGACCGCGCCGTTTCATTTCATCACCATCGATCTTACAACATTTCCCTAAACCTTACAAGTTTAATTACAGTAACTTTTCTTTGATGCACAATAACACGGAGAATTAGTATATAATTATGCTAGCTTCACAGAGCCAAATAGAAGACTAAATACGGTTTATGGTGTATATTTTTCCCTTAATTTTTGTCTTTTTTCTTTCACAGGGACCTGAGCCATAACAAATTGCAAGTGCTTGACAGTGCATTGTTTTCCAAACTACAACATCTAAGTGAAATGTAAGTCTTCCTCTGCTCTAGAAAACACAAGCTTTTCCAAACACCTTCACTGTCCTATGTGTTACAGGCCTTTCTTTTAACTATTTATTTTTCTGAACGTATACAGAAAGCTCAGTCACAATGAACTGGAGGCCATACCTGATTTGGGACCTTATGCTTCAAACATCACATCGCTCATTCTGTAAGTAAAATTTCATTTTGATAACTCCTCTCTGGACTCTTAGAGTCTCTGGGCAGTGCGCAGGGTAGTCCTCTGCCAGAATTGTCATCGTTGGTTAAAGTAGTGAGCTGGGAAGTGGTTCCTCCCCTTTCTTCCCTCTAGAGAGCAACTCTTTTGGTTGAGCCGGTTCCCAGACGGGGCAGTCAGAGACATGGCAGTCAGCCCCAGACGGGTCACATGTTCGAAGACAAATGCCATCAACAGAAATGGAAATGTTTTGTTTGGTGGCTGCTGTTGGTGTATTTTTAACCTGGAGGCAGTGACGTGATGCTGGAAAGAAAGGGAGAACGTCTGTTGTGAAAATCCAAATTTGGTTTTTGTGTTTTAAGCTTCAGTGGAAGGATTACATGAGGAGTTTCTCTCTGCGACTGGACAGTATCTCTGTCTGTTAAAAAAACGCTTAATAGTACATAAAGTGTTCGGTTGTTGTGATGCTGCGAGTTTCAGTTCACTCTCAATAAAAAAAAAAACATTCGACATATTTTATCCCATTAAGCCTCTAACCAGACAATACTTCGGAGTATTGTTGTACAATACGTGCTTTCAGAACAACACCAGATATTAGTATGTGAAACCTCAACAATTTTATTTGCTTTCTGTGGCATGCCTTTCCAAAACCAATCGACGTGAAGTTATTGTGGAAGAATGTATCCATCTCCCGGCTAGATGAGGCGTGTTCAAGCCCTGACACGACACTGTGCGGCAGCCGCAGGGCGCGCAGCTGTCAGTCATCGACACTTTGTTTGCATGTTTAGCACAGGAGTGTCACCTCCAGCTATAGGTTTCAGCGGAAAAGATGGATGGTCTTTTTATTTAAGGGAAAGGCTTTCAACCTTTAAAGTTGTATGTCATATCATTACTTGAGGGGGATGCTTGCCCAAGGAAAACATTATTTCTGCTATCAGTTTCATCGCATACAAAAAAAACACCTGGTGTGAAGAAGTCTGAAAGAGGTTTGAAAGAGGTCACGCATTTGTCTTCCACAACTGCTATGCTATGTGTCCAAGTACCCTTGAGCAATTCTGGATTACAAAGTAGAGTTTCTGCACAGATTCACTTTATAAATTCCAGACTTTCTCCAAACCATAATGTCTCGGTTTCATTTGTTTACCCATGTTGTGTAACCCGTGTTAACTTTGCCTTAACACGCTCCAGATAGATACCATTTGGACTTTTTGTAAATAAAGTCCCTTTAACAGAAGAACATAACTCTAAAGAGGTATAAAACTACTGATGAGCATTAATTTGTCCAAGTAACACAGCTTCTTAATGACAGACATAAGGACTCACAGTGGTGGTAGATAATATTTTTGCCACAGTCAGTTTTATGTGAGCTACTTCATGTTCTTGAGCTTTGATTGATTAGAAACTCTCTGCCATTAAACAACATATGTATTCTGCGCAATGTAGTACACTGTTTAAAGTGATATAACCATTAACAATTGACAATGTCACGAGTAAAATATTACAGTGGCTCAATATCATCGGTTACACAGAATTACCTGCCGTAGCAGACCTCCACTGATCATACTGAAATACGTCTTGGCGCATTTTGTGGCTAGGGACATTTTTAGGAAGAAGAACATTATACCTAAAAATGTAAATTGTCACTTAGTGGTGGTGTTACTTCATTCAATCAATAAGCACCTTAATCAGTCTGAACAACTGTGCACTGTCCAAGTACCTGGATTAGATTCACTTTTTAACAAAAGCACATTTGTTTGACCAGGTATTAGTAAGGTCCAGTAAAAAAAACTCGAAGTACAAGAGAAAGTACATATTACGATTCATGGTAGTTCGTGTTATAGTAAATGCTAATTTACGTTAGCTACAGTTATGTTAGCTTACCAGACCTTCCAGAGATCTCTGGAACATTCTACAGTGTAGCATGCTGTTTGCCCAAAACAGCTAATATCAGCATTATAAATAAAAAAGGAAAGACGTTTGTATTTATACTGCAGTTTGGTTTTTGTTTTTGGTTCAGTTGCTAAGATTTTTAAAACAGGCCTTTTGCTCCATTCTTTAAAGTCAGTGCTACTTAACTGATATTAACTCTAACATACTCCAGATGAACATCACACATCTAATAGATTAACTGCAGTTTAATTGAGGAATGGGGAAAGTGTACAACTATATAGGAACAAGTGAACACTGACCATTTGTGTACATTTTACCATTGAACTGTTGACAGATGGTGGGTTAAGTGGGTTCATTTTGGTTTGATAATATTAGGAATATGAAGAAAAAGCATGCAGAGAGGAGAAGTTTACACTGCCTGTGTTGGATGCCACCATCCTTTTCATGATTAGGTGGTGTAGTTTTTTTTTTTCTTTTTTTTTCCTTCCAGTGGAATTATTTTTCCAGAATTTCTCTCCCTCCTTCAGTTTCTCTGAGCTGGGTGGGTAGTAAAGAAAAAAAAAGACCTCAGGGTATCAAATACCACTTATTCAAACAGCCAGTCAGACATAGCGGCAGCTCTCGCCGACTTCTTTGACCTCGCAGCTCAGAGTAAAAACAAACGGCAATAACCCTGCAGCTGGTAGTAATTGAGTCGTGATCATCTTAATTAATTGAACAATTTCCTAGGAATTTATGGAGGGGGTAAACCCCACCGCCACTAAATCCCTCTGCCTTTGTTCGGGGGGTTCAACAAATGACCTGAGATTCCAGGTCTGATTAGGTATATAAGGAGATGAACCTCTTGGTATGTCTACAGAAACGGGAAACCTGTTTAAGGTGAAAATCACGCAGCAAAACGGTAGCAGTTACAGTAATGATTTTTATCATTAAAGCTATATATATTATCAAACGAATGATTAATCACATTATTAACAGTAATACATTAACCAATAGATAACCATTCAGAATAGGGATAAACTACACCCAGTTTTCCATTGATCTATTAATTGCTTGGTGTTGCAGCACTAGACTGAAGCTTATGACAGCTTTTCACATTTTATGCCTCAATAGATAAAAAAAAAAGGGTGACACTAATGTAAAATAATAGATTTCAGAGAAAACAAAGCCTATATGGTTTGACTAACCATTGATCTTCAAGAAGGAGGGAGCAGAAATACTAAGATAAAAGGGAATTAATAACACAACAAAAATGGTTAGTGCAACATGCATTAATCATCTTAAATAGTTTATAGTTTTGTAGGCAATACAGAACTATTCTAATACATCAAGGATTTTACAGCTCCCCTGTCATTTAATGTAAGGGTCCCTCAGTTCACATGTTAATACGATCCAGTCTGCGCTTCACTCCAACAGAGAGCCGACGTGTTAAGACGATCAGCCATTTGAGTGAGATATGTGCAGAGTTTAATATGGCATCTCAACGGCGAACGCAGCCCTGGATTTCATTACAGGCGCCACTGCAGAGAGAGGGAGTCATCAGATCACTGCTCAAAACTCAGTTCTTTTTCCAATAAGAAATACCACACACACACATGAAAACACACACTGTACAAATGAGACAGTTGTAGAAAAAGTAAGTTTCCATAGAAGAACCTGCCACATTAAAAAATGAGTTGCTGCTCAGTGGATGATGACAGTAAAAACTTTATCAGGGATCTCAGGATTGTACCCCTCATTTTTTTGTGGAGCTCTGGCAGGTGAAACTTTTATCGTGTTGTTGTAACAGGCCTAATAAAAGGGCTCATTCACACCTAAAAGTTATCAGAAAAAATCTGCATACTTGCCTCAGTTCAATAAAGAGTAATGTTTCACTAATACAGAAGATGCCTCAGGCAGTTATTGACACATGCTTGGCCTCCCCCTAACAGCAGTAAAGCCCTGCACCACAGTCGTAATGGTTTCATAATGACGTTAACTCACAGTAAATTGGAGGAACAAATCTGAAGCATGTGTAATTAAAGTGTACAATGCAGAGCTTGTGTGTGGGTTTGAGTGGCAGTGTAGATGTTGACATGCGGGGGAGAAAGGAAAGCAGCAGGTTTGTTTTAGGATTTTGCCATTGTCTTGCCTTGCAGATGCACATAGTTAAGGTTTTTGGTTTACTTAATAGTTAAAGGTGCACAGCAGAAGCTATTTCTTGCTGCATAATGACACTCAACCTTAAGTTCCAGCTCCTCGTCTTCAGGTAGGAAGCATGCACCTAACCCCTTTCCCGCCTCATGGTTTTACGTTCCACCTGAGAGAGACTGGAAAGACTGGTTCTTTCTCACCGGGCGACCTCCTTCTCTCAGCGATCAGTCAGGGGAACATGAAAACTGAGATACAGGTGGTGTGCGGCTCTTTTGTTTGGGACCTGGGGGCTGTGGTGCATGGAAAGCCCTCTGCAAATCTCCGAACAATAGAGCCGCCTGTGCAGTTTTTATTTGAAGCAGTGAGCTGATGTATTTCATTATAGCCTGTACATGGGAAAATGTCTTTTTGACAATTTGTGCGTATTTTCAAAATGGTGAACAAAGTAATGTTTTTACTGCACCGTGCAGAAGCATGCTAGCTGCACTGTGTTCATGCGCCAAACTCCATGTAATAATATGAGAATTTAATCCAGTAATAATTTGATTCTGTCGAATCATCCATCTGTTTCAGTGCATCTTCATTAAATGCATACTTTCACAGTGCTTCTTCTACTTTTGCACCAACCATGCCACCAGCCTACTGTCTTTCTCTGGCACAGCACCAACCCCTCTGCAGGGGGACATGCTCTGGCGGGTTTTATGCCAGCATCGCCCCCACAGTCCCGCCAAACTCTGTGTACTGTCATCCATCTTGGATCTGTGTTGACTGCTCAGGCATCTCTGTATGTTTAAATCAAATAATCACCTAAAGGTGCTGCACTTTCAAGATGGAGCAATCAACTCATATAGGAAGTGGGTTAGAGTTGTCTCACGTTGTTGAAAAGGTGAGACGTCTCGATTTCACTGCACAGTGGTGCCGTGCTGTCTCCCTGACTCAGGTGGATGAAATGAATATAAAATCTGAGATCAAGACTAGACTAAACAGCTGTCAGGAGGCAGTGTGCGAATAGATGTGATAATGTCTGATTAGCATCCGCCTTAAAAATGGTGGAGTCAATATCTGTCATTTCATGCTCTTACAACTAGTCAGAGCACTTTAACTAATCCAAAAGTCCTACATAATCATCTGCTTGGATCAGTGTGCTGGAAGCACAATTGTTTTTATCATCAGTCAGTCTGCAGAATATTTTCTTGATTAATCCAATAATAGTTTGGTATGTAGTTTAAAAAAATTGTGAAATATGCCTTTTGCAATTTCTTAACTACGAGAAGCTGGAACATCAAAATATTTGGCATTTTATGAAAGTTATGTCACGTAGTAGTGGAAACTTACTTACTCGATTAAAGTTATGAAACAATAATCACAATAACTCTTGAGACTCAGTCTCTGTGGGTCAGTTGACTGACAGTAAAATAGTAAAATCTTAATGACACCACGTCCCAAATTAAGTCTATATATAATAAACCTGTCTTCAGATTTTTTTTTTTGAGAGCTCCTGGAAAAATTAAACAGAAAAACCAACAGGTCTGTGGTCAGTAAGGTGTTGCTGGAAGCGGGGGGGTGGTTGTAACCATTGCCATGAATACTGAAAACGAGGCCTGTAGTCTGGTGCATCGGAGGGAATTCCTGCCTCCCCCCTCGCTCTCTCTCTACTGCAGAGTCTCATACACAAAGCCGGCACTGTACAGCCTCTGTTTATAACTAAGCAGTCCCTGCACTGCAATTTAGGAGGCGTGCAGTTCAGGAAATTGCTGGCCTCTGCCAAGGCATGCTTTCACTGAGGGAATGTTATTCATCAGCCAAGTAATTGGCAGGTTACTTTTTTAAATACCTTGTTAGTAATTACCTTATAAACAAAATAACACATCTCTAAACCAAAAGGTTGTTTGGACCTGGTGTGAAAAGCAGCACTCTTGATCATCATGAACAATTTGTGAAATATGTAAGCAACATAAAATGGAAATGGGGGGAAAAAAAATCAAAACAAACTGTGACACAGAGTTTCACACTGGGTGGTAAGTTTTATCTTCACAAGCGAGTGAGAGTTTGTCATTTTTTAATGCCACAGGCTAATTGAGGGACTTGGCTGTGTTGTTGCATGGAAACATGACACTGGTGTGTGCCGCTAGTCAAATACACAGTATTTTTGTCATTTATTGGAGCGATGGTTGTTTGTATTTTCAGAGCAAACAACAGGATCGCCAGAATCTCCACAGAGCAGCTCAGGCCCTTCCACGCTTTGGAAACACTCGACCTCAGCAACAACAACATTGTGGATATAAAAGCCAGTTCCTTTCCCGCTTTGCCTCTCAAGAACCTGTGAGTGTCACCAGCTTATACTTATGGATTTTGAAGTGGTTAATAAACTTTATGAAATTTCCATTTATTGGAAGCTGAGTCTTTATATTTGAATCTTTTTCCTGCCAGGTACCTCAACAACAACCGTATCTCATCACTGGAGACGGGCTGTTTTGCCAACCTGTCCAACAGTCTGCAGATTCTCAGACTCAACCGCAACCGTCTCTCCTCCATCCCGGCTAAGATCTTCCAGTTGCCAAATCTCCTGCATCTGTAAGCTTTTACTTTACTTTTGGTGAAACGTAACAGTTAGGAGCACAGATTATAAGAAAATGAGTGAACATGAATGAATGTTTTTTAGCATCATACGACAGCATGTTTATAATTAATAGTCTCCTCTGATTGGTTGCTTGTGTTCTGACAGTGATTGTGCTGTGTGTTTTCAGAGACCTGAGCAGGAATCGGGTTCGCAGAATAGAGGGCTTGACCTTCCACGGACTACATGCTCTTCGCTCCCTTAAGATGCAGAGAAACGGCCTCGGCCGCCTGATGGATGGAGCCTTCTGGGGACTTAGCAACATGGAAGTCCTGTAAGGAACTTTACAAGTGATGAGCATCAAGTTGTCTCCCAGCATGTCTTAAATGTAATATAAAGTCTCCTTTTATGTGTGTGTGTAGGCAGCTGGACTACAACAACCTGACGGAGGTGAGTAAGGGCTGGCTGTACGGCCTGCTGACTCTGCAGCAGCTCCACCTCAGCCACAACGCCATCAGCAGGATTCGACCTGACGCCTGGGAGTTCTGCCAGAAACTCAGCGAGCTGTGAGTCCACCTTTAATTTTTTCTGCCCCGCTCCCCCCCTTGTTATTCCCTCCTCACTTTCCATTCACACTCTGAACTCCCAACACTTCTCTGTGTCACCCTCTCTTCCCCTCTGGCACTCCTGTCTGCCCTTCCTCACACTCTAGTTCCTCCTGTCACCAATCCCCACGTACACACATACACACACACACAGACAAAGCAGAGCCTCTTATCCCCTGCCAGTCAGTGCCAGCGTTAAAGCTCTGCCAAAGTATTACACACTCCTTTGCCTCTTTTCTGCTTTGCTTTGAGCCAAAACAATGGAAGTCGCACTTATTTCTGTTTCCTATTGGAAATTCCATTACTAATTCTACTTACTTTCCTTACGAAAGACCGAAGATCCTATTCTCGGAGTTCAGTGATTTCCAACCCATCAACACACAGCAGATTGAATTTCCTTTGTTGTGGCTGTTGTTTACAGCAGCAGTCAGTCCAGCGTTTGCAGTGTGTGGAGTGTCTTTCACAGCTCGGCTGTTCTCTTCCCGTTTCTCTTGCTCTTATCATATGAACCTGGGAGTAAACAAGCCGCCTGTTCGGCTGGGAACGCGCTCAGCTATCTGATGGGCTCTCATCTGAGTTTATTTAAAAACACTGGCTGCTTGGAATTATTCGGTTCACGATGTTGCAAAATGTGATTTTCTGAAACTTTTTTTTCAAGACTAATTGAATAGATATGACAATGCGAAACAATACAGCATTTCTTTGTTCTTTAATTTGTTGCTACAAAGAACAAAGAAAGTCTTCCTTTCATGCGTCATATAAAAAAACACAAGACATATCTTTGTTTGATTTAGTTTGACACCTTCAAAATAAAGTAAAATGAAAAGGTGCTTCTAGTCTAAACTCCTTTTTGTGTATCTGTTCTACAGCAACCTCTCCTCCAACCATCTGTCCAGACTGGAGGAATCCAGTTTTGTAGGTCTCAGTCTCCTGGACGAGCTGCACATCGGAAACAACCGTGTTAGCTTCATTGCTGATGGCGCATTCCGTGGCCTCTCCAACCTGCAGATGCTGTGAGTTAAATTTCTAATGTAAAATACACCAGTGGGGTTCTGTCACGGAGCGAAGGGTTGAAACATTTGTATTAAATCTAGTCATATGTTCTTACCTTTAGTAATAGTTATATCTGCTCTTTATATGAGTTAAAACAACACCGCATGGGCTCAATCTGATATTTTTAGTAATTTGTGTAATTTAAGCACAAAACAAAGTTTAATCGAGTCCAATCTGACTTTAGTTAAAACTACATAACTTTAAGAAAGTGTTCATGTGATGCAAAAATTGTTATTCTGTATTCAAGAAAAGTGGAACTGCTTGTTTGGAGCGTCAGGGGAAAACTCTTTGTGTTCCAGCAAACAGTTTGATCAAACATGCCTACAAATCTGAAAGTTGCTGTGTCCACCCCCCCTCGGCCTCCTAAAACCCACCTCCACCATCAATCCTA
>OMLM01001398.1:0-12314 GCA_900302695.1 Helostoma temminkii
GGGCTAAATTGTCAAGGGAAACAAACTAGCTAATGATGCCTCATTATGTTACTGATTTTGTACTAAGAGCAGACTGTATCATTTAACAGCACGATATCAGACAAAAACAAAGGATGAATGAAAACAACCACGCAGGTTCCTAAAAGCACACTTAAGAGTTGGTGTCTGGCTCTCTGTGCTCTGCAGATTGGCAGCTTGGAGAGAAGAATGGAAAAACACACATGTGAAAGTGTGAACATTCTTTCAAAAATGATGAAGCCAATATTGAGGGATTAACAAAGACACATATCAACCCAAAGTAAACACCACCGCTTTTGTTCCAACAAATTAGATCCATTGTTTCTCACAACATCGTTCGTTTTTTTAAGAGCACTGATTCATTTGCTGAATATAAAACTGAGTGACTGCTGATTTAATCAGTAAAATATATTTATCTTTCACTATAGTATTTCAGACTTTTGTTTGTGTATGTGAGATAATCAACATCATATGAATTGCCTCCAAATACCTGACATCCTAAGATCAATAGATGATTACTGACTTCAATGGATTTAACAGGTCAAAAAAAAGGTGGAAAAAAGTCAAAAGATTTACTTGAGTCGCTCACTCACCAAACAATGGCTTTATCCCAGACAAGTATATTTGCAGCAGTGGTTATATCTCATGAGGAGGAATCTCTCAAATCATTTGTCAGACAACCTGTTCCTACTTGAGCACCAGACTGCCCAGGCTGAAGAGCCTCTCCATAGGCTACAGACAGCAGCAGTTGTCTAGAATTTCTAGAAAGTTGTGTAGAATTTCATGGATACAGTTTTTACTATATGGAAACAGTTCAAGTTCTCCATGACCCCAACTTCAAATATTTAATAACTTCAGTGTTGGATTTGAAGGATGCATCTTCGTCTAAAGCCAAAAAGTTGCTAAAGCCCTGCGAACTCAGCAATGTCCTCAGTGCTCCTTTACTCTCCTCTCTGCACAATTATTTAAGTGACACACACTACTTGATTATCATCTGCAATGTGAAATTTAGGAAAGTATCACGTTACATTACTGCATTACAAACAAATATAATGTCATTACATTAACGCATTGCTTCTAATGAAGTAACACCCAACACTGCCTAAAACTAGCTACATGTCCGCTTTGAGTTTGTGTGTATGCCCATCAAGTACCCCAACAACATTGCAGCTGTGTTGTCATTAATACTGTAAATGCTGCTTCATAATTAATGCAAAAATTACTTTCCAACTAAATGTTTCTTTCTATTACAGTTCAGTTGTATAGGAATGTAATTTTTAGGAGAGAGGATTAAAATATGACTTCACTTGGTGATTTATATACACTAAACACACTGACCTTGGCCATATGATGGGGTTTGAGTCACTATAGACAGGAATTCACCCTGCCTTGACCTGGGAGAGGACAGTACAGTAGCAGAGGACACTATATGAAGAAGTGTGTTTTTCCCCCTGCTTTTAAAAGCATCATTTCCTGTGAAATGCTGCTGTTCTAATTATGACCCATAGTTTGTCCTTTCTCAAACTGGTTATTTGGCTTTGTTCATAGTGAATCATTGTGCATTGTTTGCAGATCAAGCAAAGCTTGTTTAATGCAATGTTTTACAAGAAAAGGTGAGAGAGTATTGATTCAACCTATTATTAAATGTGTGGAGGGTGGTAAAATGGCTACATCACAATCTGCTGCCTCTCATATCTGTCCTCCTTCTGCTGCAGTTCCCAGCAAATGCTTTTTAAAAACAGGAAATGGCTTGAAAGACAAGTGATTTGTGCCCTTACCTCACTAATCTTTACACAAAGTGAGGTGAGTAGATACTTAATGAACAAGCGAATGCAAGTAATAAGATGTCTTCAGTCACTGGATGCTGTCAAAGTCAATGCAATTCTTAACTTACAAGTAGTAAGTAGTAGTGGTATATGTTTGTCTGAATGTTACACCACAAAATGACATGATGATGTGTCCTGCAACCCAAATGAAACCAGATGATTTAGGCTTGAGTTTAAGTTTTATATATAATAAAAACATTGCTGAATCACTGCCATTTGGTAATTTTTGCATCTGAAATAATAATAGGTTGCATTTAAAATGCTTTAATAAAATTAAGCTTTAGGAATTATGCTTCCCTTCTGTTCTCTGCAAATGTACCATCAGATCTGTTCTCTAAAAATCAGTAGAAGATAGACTACCTGTGAGCGGGCCACATAAAATATTATTAAAAGAAATGGTACTATATTAAGTGATTAAATGTGTCCCTAGCATTTTGATCTATAATCTATGTCAGTGGTTCTTAACCTTGGTCCTCAAGGCACACTGTCCCTGCACTTATAGCTTATAATTGGCTAAACACATAAGACAGGTAATCACTAGTGAGTAGGACAGGAACAGTTGGAAAACAAGCAGGATCATGTGCCTGTATGTCCAGGATTGAAAACCACTGATCTATATGATTCATAAATTACCTGTATGATTTGCTGTGAAAGAAATGGTAAAAACCTGGTTAAAAATGCAAAAGAGAAAACACCACCACAACTTGACTGATGTATTTGTGTGTGCTTTCATTCAAATAATCAATCAGCAGGCACATTTGCTTCGGATTAAACTAAAGTTAATCTCCAGAGAAATACTACTACAGTGCATATACATACACCACCCTTGACATTAAGCCTCTGAGTTGGCAGAAGGGCACCCTCTCTTGAAATATGCGCTTGTTGCTGTAGAGCCGCCCGGCTGTCAGGGAGAAGGGCACTGTATAACTGCATATAAACATAACACAAACTGCCAAGTGTGATAAGAACGGGAAGGAGGCTTCAACACCAATTTCAACAAAAGACAAATGACTGCTGGTGGACTTATCATTGTTGATTCTTGTAGCTGGAAGGAGCTTTGCTTTTGTTTTTTCCTCCTTCTGTGAGACTGCTATTTATAGTTTAGGCACTCGCACTTTCTCATTTTAGTTCTGTCCAAAAAGCTCAGCGAAGGAATGAATGTGGAACACTTCAATGTGAACGTCATTAAATGTTAATGAGCAAATGTTCCCAGGTGGCTGCAGCCATGAATGTACAACATGAACATCAGGTTCAAATAAAATACACCCCTTCTTTTTCTATCCTTCTTTGCTATTATTCATAGATGGAGAGTTTACTGTTGATGAATTCCTAACTTTGTATTTAAAGAGCAGCAACTGAAGATGCTGATACATGGTGGAAAAAGTCATATTAATTTACTTTTTTTTCTCAATACTGTCCTCTCATCTATTGAGTATAATATGATGTGCAATCAAACGGAACAAGTTTACTCCTTGGTTTCTATCATGCCAAGTCATTTTTACTGAGCAGTTTTGGCGTAGGAGATTACACTATGTTTTTTCTTTTCTTCTCTCTCTAGCCTTTGTGCTTTATCTGCCTGGCCTTCAACACCGTGCGGTTTATGTGGTGACGTAAGTACAGCCCCTGAGGCTGCTGTCCTCTCTGCCACTTGAGCTCCCCTTGTTGTCGACTCAGCATGTTGGACAAGCTCCCTGGGTCGCTACGTTGCCACAACTGACACTCTAGGTGGTTAGTATGTATGAGTGTGCGTGTTTGTGTGTGTTATGAGGTCAGTGGTTGCCAGAGGCTGGCCGTTTGAGAGACAGCACAGTTCCCAGCAGCCACCTGCTGGGCGACCACCTATGTGTTGTCACACGTTATCATTGCAAAGAGGGTGTGAAGGAAATGCAACCTAGAAAACAAAGCAACAACAAGGCAGAAGCAACCAGTATGTGCAGAGGTTATGTTTTACATAAATGATGTAACAGTTTTAATTGATGTTTCCAGCATTATGTTAGGGATGTCGCCGACACATAGCAATGGGGTTTGTCACAGTATAAGTAAAGAAATTATATTGGTGATTTTCTATGCATCTAGCACACTGTGTTTATGGCAGCTTCATTTAGCAATTGCATGTGTAATTTACATTGTTTCATCATTTAGAGCTTAAAAAGTGTTAATGATATTCAACACTATAGCATATAAGATGCCTTTATTCTAAGAAAGTACCTCCCGTATCTCAAAGAACCGCAGTAATGAACTGTGTATCATTATGCACGCGATTAGAGTTTTGTTGAACAAGCCATTTGAGTACGAGACATAATAGCTCCCAATTTTATGGCTAGATTTACAGGCAGTAATCATCTCAGAGTCCCTTCGCCAAATCTCATTCTGTGTGACTGGTGTTCAAGAGCGATTATTTTTTGTTAATACTCCTGTAATTAAATGCATGCTTAGACTCAGAGTGATTACAGTTCCTGACGAGTAATTGCTCTGTGGCTCAGATCACTGCGTGAATGATAATGAAATCTGCAGAGTTTTGTCCATGTGTCCTGTGAACAACTGAATGATAGTGAATCACTGTTTTGGCAATGAGAAGAGTCAGATGATGGCCCTTTTCAGTACTGATGACTATTTGTGTGTTACCATAAAAGTGTGCCTAGTGGGTTCATTTAAATATATTTTTGTAATATGTACAGTATCTCAGACAAATTACGTTACGTAACATTTACAGGAGTGAAACTGAATACAAAACTTTCTTAATAAACACTAATAAGCACATCAATAGGTCTTCAGGCAAATTTGGATGTACAACATCTTGACTAGCTGCCATAAAAACAGCGACAAAACAAGACAAGATGTAAATATGACCGCAAAGGGAGTGTGGCTGATTAAACGCTGGCCCCTTTGGTAAATCTCCACTGTGTTTTGGATGTGACATTTTTCAGTAACCTGGAAATAATTGCAATTCTCAGCTGTCAGCTTGGTTCTGTCACTGCGCTGTTATGAGCAGTGGTTTGAGCACAGTAGAATACACCAGGGTCTAGTAACTAGGCATCACCTTGATGGTACTTGATGTCTCACAGTTTTATCAGCTCTGCAAGGACTCAGTTGGACATCATGAAAGACAGTAAAGGGGACCCTGATGTAGCTGTGGCGACAAATACTAATGGGCTTAAAAAGACAAAAATAAATAAAATGGACTATTTAATCTTGGTAATGTCACTTGCTTGTGTCAGTGATTAAACTGTAGGTTGTGATCAGATTGCAAATGAAAAATCATAATAACCATGTGCTTGTTAATAGAGCAAATTTGCTAATATTGTGTTGCAACAGCAAATTGCTCTGTTGATTTGCAAGAGCATAAAGGAGCAATTAACATGTAATTCAGTAAGAAATTTATGAAATTGTCCTATTACACAAGCACCTCGCTGATTCTTTTCTAAAGCAGAATCACTCACAGATCATCATTGAGTTTGCTACAAATTCGGGGGTGGAAAATACTTTAAATGAGAATTGCGATTAAAGGTAGAAAGATGGGATACATAAGGAAAAATTCTTTAACCATTTTGTTGAAAGATAATATTGAAAGACAGAAAGTGTTGAGAGTGGTCACTAGATTGGTTTGAGATTTTAGGAAATCACACACTTAGTTGCCTTCTTGATGATAGTTAGATGAGAGGTTAATGCTAATCTCATGGTCATCTACAGTATTAGCAAAAAACACACAAAGGTGATTTACACTACCCTCTCTACCCTCTCATATGACCCAACAGGAATATCTCTTGAAACAGCGCCCCCAATGGCAGTAGTTGTCTTTTGAGATAGAATTCTGGACATTCATCATCATGAAATACATTATAAATGCTGGGTTATGATTGTGGAACGCGTGTCAAAGTGACCTCCCACCACTGCTCATCAGCGGCTCCCCCGTGGAGATAGTTTTGAATGCCAGACTCCCTGGTTTCCACCTGGCAGAAAACCTCTCCTGGTCCCTCAACACCAGCTCATTGGTGACTCAACGTCAGCTCCACTTTATGAAGAAGTTGAGGAAAGCTCGTTTCCCTCCCCCCATACTCACTACGTTATACAGGAGGACTATCAAGAGCATCACTGCGTTGGACCACAAGGACCTGCAATGGGTAGTGTAAACAGCTTAGAGGATCATTGGGGTCTTTCGTCCCTCCAACATGGACATTTACACCACACGCTGCCTCCACAAAGCCACTACCATTGTAAGTGACCCTACACCTCCATCACACACTGCCATCTGGAAAAAGGTACTGGAGCATTTGGGCCCTGACAGCCAGGCTGTGCAATAGCTCCCTCCCACAAGCAATAAGACTGAACTGAATCTATGCGTGCACATACACACACACACACTTATGCATTTTTGTACACTACAGACATCCTTGCACACTAAAATGATTTGGATCATTATACTCATTGTTACATTGCCACTTTGCACATCGCTGCTCTCCATTATATTGTACTGCCCTGTACTGTGCTCTGGTTGGCGCTACTCTTGTGTTTTGTCTGATGTGACTGAATGTCCTGCTGATTGCACTTTGCTGCACTCTACACTATATGTATACTTTATTTAGAGTGTAGTCTGTACAGTAGTAGCCTTGTGAACTCTCATGTTGTGTCATGTTATTTTATGTAGGACCTGGTGTTCTGTGGGGACAATGTCTCATTTTACCATGTACTGTACCAATGTACAACAAATAACAAAATGTTTAATCTGAATGACGTAATCTTGAGGCTCTCTAGGCTTTACAGGGGCATTGCATTGTATGTGCCGACCTTTCCTTGGCTAGGTGCAATGACGTCCTGGATTCTGCACTGGTTGCCTGGTTGGTGTTTTCTGTTACCATTTGACACAACCAATCAGGGTATTTTCTAAACTACACCAATTGGCTGCCACATTTACATGAGAGTAGTGTGGAACTTCTATACTACGACTACTATAAAGACTTGCCAACTTCTCACTATGCCAGTGAGACAGTGTTGAGTACAGACTTACTAAGTTAGCAGGACAACCCAAGCAAGTGAATTTTATTCCTACTGGGTATGTACAGTAGTGCAACACACCAGTGTATTTTGACTTCCAATAGCTTTAAATGTCTATCTCTGCTCTACAGTATATTGTGACTGAGTAACTGTTCACCCTATAAAGGCTTGATTTTGGTGAAAAAAGTCCTTGTGTTCTCTCCCATCTCTTGCCATCCCCAGGGTCCAAGCCCCATCTCTTTTGACCTCTTTCTCTCTCTGTATATATTTTTTCCATTAAGGCTCACTCAGCTGTATCTGTCTTATTTCAGCTCACAGACCCTCTGGGATACTCTCATTCCCATCGCTCAAGCTACCTTTGATATTGTTGATACCTCTCCTGCACACAGGTTTGGAGATACATTTTTTACCATGGGCAAATAGTAGGAAATTTCATATCTATATCAACCCACATGAATGTGAGAATCAGCTTTTAGACAGCCTCCTGACTGCATGTAATGAAGTGCCAGCACAAAAAACACATTTCACACACAATAAATTAATATGATTTCATGTTTAGATAAATTGTGCAGCTCCAGTTTCACGCAAAAATATTCCACATTATAATGTATTACAGTACATCTAAACAGTACATTTATTTCAAGAAAAGTCAAATGGAAATTGTCAGCAAAAGGCTGCATATATAACACAGAATTATTGGTATATTAACCAGGGATTTCCATGCCTATTACTTGCGTGCCTGGCAGAGGACATACTGAGGGTTCAAAACGTGCAGTGAATTCTAAACATGTTTGATTTTTGTGCACGATGGTTTGCAGGTTAAACTCCAGCTTTGACCTGTTGTAAAGAGGCACAACCCAGCGTGACATGACCACTGATGAGTTTTACATATCCGAAACCCTTTTAGTTGAAAAAATGTATGGGACGCAATATCTGAGGTGTGAGCAGCAGTAGCAGTGCATCATGATTAAACGCCTGCGTGGGTAGTAGCAAATGATCTCTGCATTTGTCACCAGAACAGAGCTTAGCGTCCATCAGAGCTGCCAGCGGAGGTGCGTCTGCCACTGAGTGGGAACAGAACAGGCCAGATTGTGTGGGGAGGGAGGCCTTGGCATGTGATCAGGTGCATCTGAAGCCTCCTCTGATCCTCCAATGTGCTGTTGAGCTGCTCTATTCCCCCGACACAACGCCAAACACCTGCTTGGCCCGATTGTCAGACTGAACGCTCCGTTATTGGTGTGGGCTGTCCAAATGGTGAGGCACACTGCTTTCATCAGGAAGTACTGAGCAGGGTATATTGGTGATTGATGTGAGCCTGCAAAGGTTTTGAGAAGATGGAGACTTGACGTGGTTTGATGTTTTGATGAAGAGGCATTTCCTTGAAATGGTCCAATCAACCTGAAATGTTTTTGTACATGTATAAGCTGAGCTGTCTATTAATGTGAACAGGCACTATATATATATACATATGTGTGGATTTTTGGAAATGCTAATTATCTGTCACCTTCAAAAAGCATGGGCAAAGATGCCGTTGTAATTAATGTCTATGGTAAATAATTGGGCTTTAAATGCAAGTGGTGGAGATTATCATTAAAGGGGATGCATGGCTACGCTGTGACTTGTCTGTGATGGAACAGAAATGCATTTGACTAATGAGAAATTCTGAAGAGAAGCATCTGTCAGAGAGCTAATGCCTGACTCCCTCTCATGACTGAGGAATAGTAATATGACATTTTGACTGAATATGTTTTTCAGATGACAATTACATGCATTAGAGGAATCCATAGGTGTATAGGTCATGTTAGAGGGCACCAGGGATATTAAAGGCTAAAATAGTTTTAATGTCAAACCTACAGGTCATTAAATGACAGGACTCTGGTGACAGCCAAAGATGTGAAGCTCTTTTAGAGAATAGTGGCCGATCACAACATTTAGCAGTAAAGTAATTGATGGAATAAAAACTAATGTGACGGGAGTTGTTTCAGCTTAACGGAGTCGGTATAGGCGTGTTAGACAAAGATGTCTGGAGTGGAGCGGGCTGGTGAGTAGGAGGGGTGGTGACAGATAAATGAGGCCATCGCTAGCTGAGGAAGAAGGAGGGAGGAGAGAGTTGCAAGCGAGCTCCCTCGCGATCTGTACCTGCCAAGTCCCTACCCTGAACAGCTGCTAGCAACTATAAGGATGTGTAGCAGCTCACCCTCTCACAACATCCATCTTTTACAGCTTCTAATCGGACTGCACTGAGGTCTGTTCGAGGTGTTTGATGCAGCATTTTACTTTTACAGAACTCTGTTATTTTAGCTTCATGGCTCTCATGCAGTATTCATAGACAAAAACAAAAAAAAACTTATTAATGCCATCATCTTCTCAATTCAATCACATTGGGTATCTTAAAGTAGTGTGAATACAAATCACTTAAATCAGCAAAACGCCAAGTCTACAACGTTGTCTTTGTCAGCTCACAGATTTCATGCTCATATTCTTTCTTTTTAATGTTTTGACAAACTCACACCTGCCTAGCTCCACTAGAAATAGCCTGACTGTTATCATCAGTTTCAGATTGCATGACAATGTGAAACACTCACTTGTCATGCCTCTGAACCACACTGACCCGCTCACAAGTAGATGGTCACTTACAAGCTGCTGCCTGCCATTCATTTCCACTCTCTAAGAGTTGCACCTGCAGCGGTGTGTTATGTAACAGGCCAGTCGGAGTGCTTGTCGACATGCCCTGAATTTGCAATGATGCCCTGCCGTTAAAGACATTCTGTCATCTGGGGCTCATGGGTGTTCTCTTATTCATAAACTCAAAAGGGTTTCAATTAGGCATTTGTGGCCGACTTCCCAGCGGTTTGCGTGTTTAAATGAGAGGCCTCAGTGGAGAGAACGATGGAGCAGTTCTCTTAAAAAGTGGTGAGAGAATAAAAAGCAGAGAGATGATGAAATATAGCTTCATATTTACAGTAGCTTCTTTCTGAGTTGTTGTAGTGTTTATCTTATGGAGCTACGTTTTCCTCCTGTGCAGGTTCGAACAAGGCTAAATGTTTTTTTCGATTTTTCGATTTTTTAAAAAACACTGGTGTGAATATTAAGCTTGACTGCTGAACAAATGTAATTAATTTCATTGTTCCCTATTTAATTATTTGTTTTGTGACAGGCAAGATCTTTAGATTGCTCTATAGTAAATAATATTGAAAACTCCATAGCAGAAAATATATATTTATATATAGATCGTTTTTCTTTAGGAATGAATTCCTGCATTTAGCCCTCAGTTCACACCATCTTTAGCACCCAGCTCCTTAGTAGATCCACGGGGCACTTCAAGTGGGGCTGTATTAACTGGGATCAGGTCATCACTCTGACTGTGATTGCAGCACAATCTGACCTGAATAGAGAGCGCTGACTAGTCCTTTGTTGTGTGGAAAACTGTGTTTTCACCATGACGTCAGTAAGATCAGACTCAATGAAATGTCGTATCCCTCTGCAGATTGGATTCAGTAGAAGAAAGGTGTTTGATGTTTATTATCAACTGAGCACTGTGTGCGGAAGGGTCACAAATTATGACTAAACCCAATTTGCTCCCAAAACGAAAAGAGACGCATCAGCTCAGCAAAGATATTATTCTCAAAAATAGGGTTGTCTTTCAACAAGTCGACGCTAATGGAGGTAAAAAAAAAAAAAAGGTGAGAAGTTTATGGCATCTGGCAGTTTGTTCTATTCTATATTCTATTCCTCAGCATATGATCCATGCATTTGCAAGTACAGTTTGCTGCTGATATGCAGAAGTTTTTTTCTTTATTTGTGAATCACATGTTTTGAGAGAGGGAGGGGGGCTGCTTGGCCTTCTTTCTAACATCTGCTTTGACCAGCTTCAGCCTGGCAGTCTAGTAAATGAATACAAATTACAGGTCAGAACCTTAATTTAAAAGAAATACACAGAAAACTGTTTATTTAATTCAATAAAGGGCCAGCGTCTGGGTGGAAGGTGGATTTCTTCTACATAATATTATTCCAGAAACCAACATTTTCATAAGAGTAGTTAGGATTCAAAATGATAATTACTCGTGATCTTTTATTAAGAATGAGCTTGGCTTTCTGAACATGTATCATTGGCTGACAGAAACAGGAATTAGACCGCAAGACTGCTCTCTGGATGCATCAGCTATTAGGCTGGGATTTCATTATGTTAAAAATAGTCTCATGGATGATTTGTAGGAAAATAACAGAGCTGGTAGATTAAAAAGAGAATGCGATGTTTCTCGGACCTTCACACTAACGGCATCACTGCAGTGTACAATACATTTTGGCATCTTACAGACACGATTGAGCACAGTCTTAGATAACGGTACTTTATTCATGACTGTAATGTGATAGAACTATAAACCATCAGTGTATCTGCATTTAGATCTGCCACAAACAACCCTATATCTGGATCCCAACATTGATTTGCATAATTGGAGATTGTGGCTCTGTGTTTGTTATTCATTGACATGACACTGAGGCAGATGGAGAGATGTACTGAACTAACTGTTCCAGCTTTCGTTGGGTAGGGATGGCTGTGTCTTGGCAATGAGCACCTGAAGAAAACAGGCTTTTTTAAAAATGTATTTATTTATTTATGCAAGTTAATATGGAGACCTATGTCTGAAAAGCACTAGTAAAAAACAGCCCTGTAAACAGCTGGAAAACAACTAAGCAAAATGAGCTCAGTTCTGCTGCTGCAGATAAATTTGAGACAAGCTGTGTGTGCTTTACTGGCCAGCACGCCTCTAAATAACCTGAAGTACACCGAGCATCTGACTGAGATGAGACAGCACTGACTGACTGACACATCCATCTCCCCTGCTATCTGTCTGACTGAGGGAGGGGAGCGATCACGAGTCCCTCATGCATGAAGAAGAGAGCACCGCTTATTAGTGAGGGGAGACATAGAGAGAGATAAAGGAGGGAGTAGTGGGGATGAAGGGGAGAAAGAGAGATTGCATCGTCTCAATTTCGGTTTGATGAAGGACACAGTGTCTCTTCAGGATGAGCACACATCTATGTCACGTTGGCATGGTTAAGACTTCAAAAGCATAAACTGAAAATGCGTTGTGACTTCAAATAGTCGGCATATGCAATTTCACAGTGATACAGAGCAGGGTTATCTTATTGTATAGGCTCATATATCCCCTTTATAATGAAAGGTAAAACCAGTGTTATGTCAGCAAAGTGTGCTTAACCAATATATTGAGCTACAAAGGAATTGTTTTAGGGGGAATGGTTTTTTTTTAGTTTTTTTTTTTTTTTTTTCATTTTGGATTTATATTATTTTTCAGCCATTGTAGTACAGTAAATAATTACAATATGTATATAAATAACAAATACTATATATGTTCTATACATGCAGCTGTCCGAGCAGCAATTTCCCCAAGGGGCTAAATAAAGTATTCATTATTATTATAGGTGTTTTTCAGGGGGAGGATGTTAACATTTCTG
>OMLM01001398.1:12334-64647 GCA_900302695.1 Helostoma temminkii
CTTATCAATTAAAAAAAAAAAAAAATATATATATATATATATGACAGCAGAAGTGGTATGAAATCTATTGTATGTGCCAAGTTCTGGCACAGTGGTTTGGTTCTGAATGCATTTTTCTAATTTCAGAAACTTGAAATGCTTTATATATAGCAGGTCTACTCAACAAGCAAACCTTTCAAAGTTAAATTTCCTGTAGAATTACTGTCAGAGACATACATTATTAAAATCTTTACCCAGACACACAGTAGAAAGGCAGAAATTTTCATCAATTTGCTTTGGACATATATGGACATAACCTTTCACAGGGAGAAATCCTAAAATGTGTGTTTATGAACACATCAATCCATACATCTGACCTGTTACCTGCAAGGGCTTGTCATGAGTACTATTTCAGGTTTACAGGCTTTTAGTGTAAGAGCTCTATTGATTGCTTGCCATCAGAACACTTCTGGTGTCAGGACATGAGAGCTTTTCACAAGATTTTCTTTGTCAGTAGTAGCAGTATTTATGAAATAACTTAAAGTTAATACAAAAGACATGTTTGCATGGTAAAATATTTACAAATTAGGCACACTCAGGATTATAAACAATAAAACATATATCAGTGCCACTTATTGCTATACTGTAGTTGTAAGGCTACAGCACACAGCAGTGACAAAGATAAGGTTGGAGATGTCTCGTGTTCTAAAAAGAAAATACTTCCATCTCTGTTGTTTGACAGTTTGGGTACAGCGTGACATTCCATGGACAAATATGAAAAAAAAATCCTCATCTGTAGTTCAGAATAAAAGATGGTATCCTTACTGTCCATGGTGATGCTGTTTCACAGTGGCTGTGAACATGAAGCTGTGCACCTTCAGAACAAATGTTGTTTTGTCTCTCCCTGGGATGGAGGCGTTTTGATGAAATCAGGCCCAGTATGTCTGAAGCGTCACGGTCAGAGGGATGCCTACCTATCCAATGAAACACTGAGCAGTTGTATGCTGTCTGGCTTGACAAACCATGTTATTCTTCAGATCACTGATTCCCACGGATAAGCATTTTGTGTTTGAAGATTCTGGAGTCTAAAAATAAAAAAATACAAAGAAAGCAACCCAGCAGCAGTGCTCTATAGCACATTAGGATGTTGTTTTTTAGAGCTGCAGCCTATCAAGCTCCACTTATCTTACTACAAAAGTAAACTAACATTTTCAAACATGAAAAATGCTCTTTGTTGCAATCCTTCACAGAGCTTCACTAACTATGCTTCCCCATTTTTGATTTACTTTTGTGGCAATTGGTTGGGATGCAAAATACCCACTAATAATACATAGTCACACCTTATAAGCTTTCTGGGATTATGGAGAAATGCAGAGGCTAAAATAATGGCAATGACAGTCAACACCACTGTTGTGTCCTTGATAAAAGTACAGCCAAAGTTGTCATCTGTCACTTTCATTTCTCAGTAAGTGTGAATGCACTGCAGAAATACACATCACAGATATCAGACAAACAAGCTCCAAAGAGATTCTTCAAAGGGTCTTTCATGTCAAATGGAAGGATGAGGAAAATTAGTCTCTGACTCAGGAGGAAGGGCGAGAGGTTTCGCTAAACAAGTGGCACTACAACACATTTGCTAAAACACATATTTATATTTGGAGCTATTCACTTTATCCTTTTCTTTTTTCCTTAGGCTGCACACCTGCGCCATTTACTTTTGGAAAAAAATGGTTAATCAATATTTTTTCTCTAATTACACGCTTGATGCTCACATTTCTATCACTTTTCTATCTAGTATGGTAATATTTGTGTAAGCACATTCAAAGGGTCACGTATGTTTTGTATTCAAACTGATAAACTGTATATTTATGAATTCTTTCATACTAGTGAAAATCTCAAATGTTCTATTGTCTGCCTACGCTATAAAATAAATGTACATTTTCTTCATATAGTGTTCAGAGATAATCACACAATCACTCTGCAAGTTACCAGCACATTTTGTTAAGAACGAAACATCCCAGAATGTTTTCTTAACCTTGAAAACAGCAGTTGGCAAAACAATTTCACCACAAGCCAACAGTTTAATGAGCTGCAATTGCAAAATTACATTCCTATGCAGCTGAACTGCAAATGTACATGATCATACGTAATCACGGTATTGTTACACATGTTATGAAGTAAACATATTGTCTATTATGAATGAATGTGGTGCTAGAATTATTAATGGAAAGTCAGTCACAAGAAGGTGGTTGGGCTGGATGCCAGGTGTGGAATTGCTGAACTGTGAAACTGCAGCTTGTCCAGCTTGTGGTATAGGGTTTAGGCTTAGGGACTCAAAGCATTTTATTTAAGGTTCAAGAAAGATCATCTAACCCAATTTTCTTCAAAGTAGACCACAGTTTTTCTCAATCTGCAAGCATCTGCTTTAAGTCCCTAAACCCAACCATAAAATGTAGTCAGACAAACTGAATGCTGCATTGCATGATCGGATCGGACTGAGAACATGGGTACATGTCATTGATTTGTTCAGTGAGAAAACATTAAGTGAAAATACACTGTGGTTGCAGTTTTGTGGTTCCCCACAAAAACATATTTTGTGATTGCAGTGCAGTATGAAAAGATAATTTTAGGAGACTGGGTTGTTTTTTTTAAGGTCAAGAATGACCCTTTTCCCACACAATTAATGTTGTGTGTATAAAGGTTTATTTATTTTTTTATGTTTAGTAAAAATGTATTAATTAACCTGAATAGTCAGGCCCCATCCTAACTGTGACAGCATATGTGAAACAAAATACCTGCATGTTTGTTTGTTTTTTAGTTTTTTTATTTTTGTAAACAATTAAAAAATTGCCAGTGGTAATTAATTCCTTTAAATCAAGACATCCAATAACAGCTGTCTACTTCTCTGACATCTCATATCCTGTCCATGTGTGTCTGCTCCCTTTGGCTGGAATATCAAAGGGATCGGACAAACAGGATCCTAGTGTGTATGTGCCCTTTAAGCCAGGCCCTTAAAATTCTCAGAAAAAATGCAAATTTGATTTAATTGTAACTATATTTATCTGGTAAAGAAGCTTTTTTGTGCTCCAGAAAAGAGACCTACTAATGGGTCTTGTGGTGAGACTGTTTTTGTATTTTTTTCCAAATGTGAATTGTTTAAACAAAACCTTAGTACTTGGTTCCCCAAAGCCAACCAAGCAAAAAGCCTCTTACAAGAAAATTAGTGTTGTTCTAGCGTTTTTAACCGTTAAATTAAGTTTGAAGAACGGGTTAGGAAATCAGTTTCTCCTTCAAGTAGAAAGTGCAGTTGTTTTTTTTATTCCTCCATTATCTCAATTGTGTCACCCATGCATTTATATCATCCTGTTAAGGGTTGTTACAACTCCCATTCTTTTTTTGTCAAAAGTTGTTCTCATTCCATCTCTGTGTTCACAAAATGACTCCTTCGACTACTAAACTACTTAAAAGTTGAATTTGTGTACCCCCCGTGTACCCTTATGCAGTCTTCTGTCTGTATGAAGAAAAGCAATGTTGTGTTGAGGGTTGTCTTCCCATTTCACTTTTTCTTTCAAATGTACCACAACAAATAGGTTTCATTTCCAGTATAATTGGTGTAGTGTTTATTTTCTGAACCATAGAACAGAAAGAAGACTTTAAGGATTTAATTTCATTGAAGAAAGAAGCTATCCTTGTGAAGTTATGCCTTCAGTGAGAATATCCCAAGTCTGAGCAAGACAACTCCAAAACATTTTAATCGTGGCTATAATTGATAGGGAGGACCGTCTCTGTGAATTAATGAATCCAAAAGGGGCCCTTTGATGTAAGCGGGACTGTGACATTCAGATTTGTGCTTGACCGAGTCTGAACCAGATAGCTCCTCGGAAATAGCTGACTTTGGCTTTGGCCAGCCAACATCCATCACATTTGATATCAGACTGAGGGTAGATTAATACCCCTGATACAGATTCGAATGAGATCCAACAAAGGAAGCTTAACTTCAGGCCACATCATGGTTCCTAGTTTTAATTAAATCTACATGTATAATGATTGTCAGCTGCAGATCAGTGGTTAAATAACAGTGGATTTCAATTTAAAGGAAAAAGGTCATTTTGTACAGTAAGTCCCTTTTCTTTTGTTTAGTTGGCCACATAGTTTTATCTATTATTGTTCTCTGAGGCAAAATCTTGCAGTTGTTCGACCACTAGACTCAAGCACTGTGTAAAATCTGGCACCATATTTAAGGAGAGAGAGAGAAAAATACAGTCCCTCTATGCTGTTTGTCAACTCAGAGTAATGTGTGCATCTTGAACTACTGCCCTGCTGTAATGGCTGGGAATAGCACAAGGCCTAGCTTCATAAGCTAACAGGCAGCTGACCTAGTAGCCTCTGACAGGCACAGCCTGGCACTGCTACGTCTTGTCGAGGCTCCTTGGCCTTGCAGTCCTACTGTGTAGCCCGTGTCGACATGGGGAATTCACATTGGTGTGATGAAGGTTCAGAGTCATGGGCAAGCTAAACCTATTTGCCATAACTTTCCATCCACCAGCCTTAATTTAGCTTATAAATCACTGCTGTTTCCTTGAGGTAAGGTACGGTATTTACACATAACTGTACTTAACTGAGAAATCAATGTCATCAGATTTCCTTTAGTTATGAAGTATAGTAGCAGAAGGAATGGAAAGAGAAACTTGCCATTATGCAATATAATAAAATTAGCTGTTGGTCCAAGCAAATGTAAACTGCAGCAGTTGCTGGCTGCACTTGATCTCTTTAATAAGGTTAAGGGAGTGGACTCAAGCATTACTCCTGATGCAGCTGAAGACAGATGGTAATAGGACATGACCTCAATAACTGCTGAAACCTAAGGGCGTTCTGCCTGCAAAAAAGATCATCTAACACAGGAGAGGATTCTGCAGCCAACGAAGAAATAAACAGAACTTAATTGACTACAAAAAGCATATTATGGTACTATGTTAAACAGGCACACGTACAGTCACTTCATTAACAGGTTTGCCCTAGAGAGAGACCTGACAGGCTGCTGGAGCAGACCAGAACAAACATACTTTGCAAACATTGCTCTTAAGAGGGTGACTTACTGTACATCACCAGCTAGATGGGGGTGCATGGTTCTGGACAACTCAAGACAGAGTGCAGTTTGGCACATTTCGGAGAGCTTGGCAGCATGATGCACTGTATAACCTTTGGGAAAATCACATGTTTCAGACAACATGGGCTCGAATGTGTGTTAAGATGGACCTGTGCTCCCCTACTGGTGAAGATTTATGTTCAAAGTCAGTCAAGTGGGGAAGAAAGGTGACCTTCACATTCAGAGCCTACCACAACAGTCATCTTGAACATTAAAAGCACTAAGCATGCTCTACACATTGTTGGCCAAGTCAGGCAGTGTAGAGCATATTTTAACTCTATCAGAGGTGGTTTTAGCATATATCTCATTTCAGCTGCAAAGGAACACTTTATTCTCCGCAAGATAAATCATTCATCCAGTGATTGACCTCTTAGTGGGGCTGTGATTCTAAAGGGACCCTAACCTGTCAAACCCGATTTGTTTCAAATGTCAACAGGGCCACAAAGGTGCCCTGAGGTGAACCCTCTGTGATGAAAGAAGTTAGCGAGAAAGAGGGAGAGATTTACCACTAGAGATAGAATTTTGCAGTTCAGCATAAACTCAATTTATCATCAACGCATTATCCTGCCCTCTCCTAAAAGAGTAGGGGGGAAAAAGAACCATGGCGCTTCTTGGATTAATGTCCCTTCCCCTGTGCATCCAAAGGCATAAAAAATGTTTTTTTTTTTCCTCCTCTGCGTGCTTCTCTCGAATGTAATAAAACAACACAACCTCTTATATTCTCTGTGATGTATGGTTTGCTAAAATTACATCACCACATATTAATTTTTCTTCACCACAGTTTAGCATAGTACCAATGAAAGCATAGATTTCCACAGTGAAAAAATAAGTTATTTAATGTTCACCTGAAAGAGAAATACAGCATATTGGACTGTATGGTTAAATGGAAGACTAGCTAGCAGATCTGATAGATACATTCATTCATCCATGAAACCCACTGCACTTTGTCAAGTGTCAAATTACAAACCAGCAGAAATAAAAATCTATCCCAGCCCTGCAAAAAAAAAAAACTAAGTGATCTGAAGTCAATTTTTTTAACCATGTGAAGAATGAGAATTGTCGACGCAAGAGGTGGTAAATTAATTTGTGTTTTTTCTCAAAATCTATATCATTTGGTATACCATATGTGAAACTGCACACAAAATAACAGCCTCAGAGATCAAGCAGTAATAAATAAATACTGAAGGCTGTTACCTGTAAGCAGCAGGGGGGCGTTTTTGCCAACCCTGAATTGATGTTTTTATTTTATCCTCTGTAATATACTCTAATACTCTAATATAGCTCTATAATAAAAAAAAACCCTCAATGTTCTGTAAGAGGCTGTTTAATATATTTCTGCATAATGCTAATGTGAGCGCAAGCTTGTCTCCTTGTCAAAAGATGAATTCACTGTTTTTCTAGTAATTGAATTTATACCTAGATTTCAGTCTTTGTGCCTACAGAAAGAAAAAGACAAAGAGAACACGCAAGATGTCTGTGAAAATAAAAGCGAAGGGAAAAATCTTTCAGGTCCCAGCAGATTTTTAAAGGCATTGATGATCCATCCCAGCTAAACTTAGGATTATTTCCGCAGTTGGCAGTTCATCACGCTTGCATGCGGGAGGTGCTGAGGGCAAAAGACTTGTCAGGAAGGCATTCTGCTGCCAATTAGTATCAGTCGGGAGGAAAATAAGGGCTGCACTGTTGCAATTTTTACAGGGGGCTTTTTTACCCTCACAGCTCCACTCCTCTCCACATTAGAGCCATTTTCACCCCTTCATCTCCGTGATCAAACCTCTAAGCCACAACGCTATGTGCGACACGGTGTGCCTGATCAGACTACTTTGTGTGAAATTATTTTAATTATGACTCATTTGCTGTGTTGGAAAGAGGAAATCTGAATCACAGCTAATGTTGAAGTAGATAGCATCATGATAGCATCATGCTTATCCTTGCAGTCTTGCCGTTTCTGCATGTGATTATAATATGCATGATAAACGAAGATGATATGATTGTTTTAAGGTTGAAGGCGCTAAACCTTTTAATCCACAATTAAATCTAACTTGCCTTAAAGAAATCAATCAAATTTAACCTAGGCTATTGTACTGTAAAGCCAATTTAAGTTCAACTGCTTTTGAGTCGAGAACTAAGCTAAATCCCTGTTAGGAGGACTGTTCAATGATGGTTCATAGTGCAACAAAAGAGCATCCTATTCAGTTTTAAGTCAACAAAAGAAAATCCAAGCATAGATTCAGGTGGGTCAAATACACACTTATATTTATCTCCTCACTCTTTCCACAACAAAACTATACACAGTGGATCTACTGGGGACCTAGGTTTAAAGATTTTGGATGTGCCTCTATATTTACAAGAGTATAATGATGTGAGCAGTGTGTGAGGGTGGACTAATACAGGTTCAAGTGCACTGTCATGTGTTGACAAAGATACACATTGTGCTGCTCACCTTGTTGCTATCCACTGTTAAATATTGTGTCGAACCTCATTACACTTGCTTGAGAGCCTGGTGTATACAGCTCCAGGGACACCCAAGGTGCAGCACATGCCAAAAAGCAAAGAAATAAACAGCCGGCCATGGTTGGATGCTTTACCCTCCTCTCTCCTGTGTATTCCTCCCAGTTAGCTGGGAGAGTGTGTGTGCATAGGGATGATTGGTGGTGGGTAGACAGCTGTATTTACATTGACGTATTTTCCGAAGACTTCACAGTCGTATTTATCTGGCACATCTGAGGTTTAGCCTTGGTCAAAATATAGCAACTGCCTCTTGCTGTCAAGATTTATCAAAATGTATGTTTTAAATGAATGTTTATACAGTTAACATTGGTTGGTTGAGCCAGCAGCTAGTTAGCTTAAGTTAGACTAAAGATAAATATGTTTTTCTAAAACTCTTTTCTATTTTTTTAAACCTTTGCTAAATGAGCTATTTGATAAGACTGTCACAGCAGCACTTTGGCAATAACCAATGTACAAAAACTCTGTAAGTAATGTGATTGAGCTCCATTATATCGTTCCATCCTTAATATCCGGCTACTGCCAACTTCAAGTGAAAGGAACAGAGACTCACAACAGAAGCAATCAATTGCTGAAGATAAAGCAATTGTTATCTCACAAGATCAGCTTGACACAACCCGCTATCAGCTGGCTCATCTGTACATGTACTGTGGAGCCCACGTAATCAAATGTAACATGTGCAGCGTGCGTGGTATTTCATGGTGTGTGTTGTTCAGTTTTTCAACTCGGGTACTGAGGTGGAAGAGAAGGCCATAAAGAATCATTCTTTTCATGGTAGTATAAGCTGACAGGCCACTTGCCCTGAGTGCAGCACCAACTTCTTTATTCTGAACTTATAAAATATGCAGCTTACTGGGAGACAAAGGAAGTGCTCCGGTGACATCCAAAGACACAAGCTGCTCTCCGTGCGAGTCACAACATGGGACTGCACCTAGCAACCTTTTGAGCTATTAAATGACCCTCACTGCCACTCCAACATGGGTCATTCCTACAACAGACTATGACTGATCAATCAGTCTTTTGAAGACCACAAGACTCATGGACCGCCTGGTGACTAGTGAAATGATGATTCTGGGCAAAGATCATTTATCTTGTTATACCAGAGGCACAATATTTATTCCACAAAGATATTCAGGTGGGTTATTTGGTGTTATACTGTACTGGATCAAAATAAAGACATTGTTATGTAGATCAACTGAAATGGATATGTCACGCAGAAAGCCATCACGCAGCAGTAGCAAGCAGTGCATAATTTGCAGATGTCTTGTTTCTATCAGTCCAAAATCATGACTTCCTTTCTCTAATACCCACACTGACAAGAAAATAAAACATCTTTCATAGTGTCACATTGTTAAGCAGAGCTGCCATCTAACAGCCTTAAAACTAAATCCATCGGTGGTGTCACTCATAAGCTACGCATATTGGGAGGCAAACACAGCTTCAGATCACTCCTTTAGTTTGAAGATTATGATGTATGCAGCCAGTGTTTTGGCCCAGACTGTTTATATTCTGAGGCTGTTTTGCCATCGCAAAAGTAGAGAGCTTAAACTGTTTTTTTATCCCTAAAAAAGCCATTGTGTTGCCTTAGCAGTAGTGAACAACACAGAGAAAGAGAAGAATTGATTTGTCTTTTACTGTAACTCAACAGTAATCGACTGTGGTTTGAGTACTTAAAAGACATTTCCATCTGCAGAGCTCATCAGGGGAAGAGAATTAGTAGCAGTGGGTTGCCTTTGGGTTTTTATGTGTGTTGAAGACAAAGCTTTAAGATAAGTATTAATAGCTAATGGTTTAAACGCTCCAGTTTACCTGCAGGTTTGTCCTTGTACAGTACATTAACCAGGTTTCAGAGCCTCCAACTTAAAAAAAAAAATCAGAGAGCGTTTTTTTTTTCTTTCTAATGCTTAAAAATTGGTGTGATTTCAGTTAAAATACTTGTTAATCTTGTTTAATTGACCATGTCGACAAAAACCCCTCAGCTGTCAACATATCTAGATTCATTTTCGCTGGGGTAGATGTGGACTAGTTGGTTGCAAACATGTCCACCAACCTCTTCAAAATACTTGACATTTTATTAAATGTAAAAATCTCAAAAATTTTTACTGTTTTTAAGGAAATAGTGCAATTAGTACTATACATTAGTGATGTTATCCCAGAATTTTAAAAAAGGTAACATAAAAGAAGAATATGGAATTAAAGCAAAAGCTATCAACAAAGTTTTTACATGTAGAAAATGATTAAATGGACACAGCCTGGATAGTTCCCTGATTGTGCCTGTTAACGATTTGTTGTTTCAGCACTCTTGTGAAAACTTGTGCAATTAAAAGATCCAAAAAATAGATAGCTCTGATAAGATGTCCTTGGCAGCAACAATGACCATCTTTGATCTTAGTGTGCCGCTCTCTTACTGGAACAACTGGAAGTAGCTTGTTAATTCTACAGCCCTGTGCTTCTCCAACATTCAGTTGAGCGATTCATCTCTCTGCTTCCACAGCCACAACCCTTTAACTCTATTTCTCCCGCCGTGTCCTTTTTCCATGGACTTGCTAGCAAGCTGGCCTGCCTGGAGATGTTTATCATTAGTTCATCAGGGCACAAAATGGCTGCCATTTCCCCTATGAGCTACTTCCTTACACTTTTTTTATTCATGGCCTAAAAAAGCTTTGATTTCCTGACTTCTTTGCAACACTGCTTATATATTATGTCTAGTATCCCAACTGTTTTTATTTTGTTGCCTGCGTTTCTTTTATTTTAATCTTGCACATTTTCTATGTTTTTACATTTTAATTGTGACAAATTGCATGCATAAATGATAGATAAAAAAATTGTATTACTTTGAATGCTGGAGCTGAATTGTTGCTCTTGTCAGCAAGGTGATCAAAGAGGCATTTGAAATGAAGAGACCTTCTGCATAGGATTTAAATCTCGCAGCTTCTAATTGTGTTGTTTAGATAGAGCTTCAGAAAGGCTGGTGGTGGCATTCATTTTGTTGTTATTTATTCACGAGTAAGATGTATTCTGACAAAATATTTATGCGCTGGGTAACATCAGCATCATTTGTATTGCGGCTATTATGCAAGGGCGATATTTGTAGTGCTTAGTTTCTTCTGCCACAGACAAATACTGTACTGTGTGTTTGTAATTTGATTCAAGTAAGTTGATAGTATTTCTGTGTGGTTTGCATGAGTGGAACATGGATGGAAATACTGTGTAATGATAACAATTAGCATGCTTGTTAAATAACATTCCCATATATATTACATTGTATTGTCAAAAAAGGCCTTGATGCCAGTGATGTTTTATCTTCTTGCTAGCAAAGCCACAAATCAGGATTTCATTAAATAGTGACGCTTCATTGCTGACAGAGGTGAGTAAAAATTCTATGATAGAAAAAAAAAAAAAAGTCCAACAATTCGTCAAGCCTGTCTGGGTTCGAAAGATTCTTTGCTGTTTGAACACAGCTTTTACACTGCTATCATCCTTCTGAGATACCACAATGTGCTGCTTTGTCTTGGAGCCTGAGTCTTCAGGCAGATAAATGCCAGATGCTAAGTATGCAGGTGTAACAAGAAATGTAGAGCTGGACCTCTCTCTCAGGTTCAGACAGAACCAAAATCTCTGAGCATTCAACAAGGGAGCTGACATAAATAAAACATGCTGGAGTGGAAATATATATAAGAAACACAGAAAAAGAGATGAAGAGCAAAGGCCCCTCCATGAATGCATGTGCTTGCCCGCTCGCTACCTGCCACCTGTCCTCAGTGCAACACAACAACGTAGATTCCATATTCAACTCCTATTGTCTTGCGAGTCATTACATTCTGCTCAACATAGAGCCCCTATCACTTCCTGACAACTTGCTGTCATCGCTGAATCTCACTGACATTCACAGTCTTTCTCCACAAGGACACAGGCCTAAACATACAGTACATGAATGTATGTGTTTGTGTGTGTGATATTTACAGCATGTCAATATTATCATATCAGTGATGGAGTATAATCACAATCATTCACTAGAGGCTGCGGAACATTTGCGGACTTCATTTTACTATTTCTATAGATTTGCAGTGATGTTACGGGACATGGCCGTTTGAGTGACCTATTGAGCAGCATGAGACTGCAGGAATACTAACCTGTGGGCTCTTTACATGTGAATGTGCGCAACAATTAATCCATTATGCATGAACTTCCTCCTGGGATGGCAAAGAGAAACTTGGCCAGAATACCAACATTGTGTTGCAGTTTCTCATCCACTGTACAGAGAACCATTCAGATTCAGAGTCTCATCACATCAAAGACAACAAAATCGATGTAAAGGTAGCACTGCACTGATGGATGCTGGGCTGGCATGTGCTATAATGAGTACAAAACTGCAACAAATGTGGTTGAGTGATGCAAATGTGATGATATTACTGTCATTGTGATGGGCAGCCTGAGAATTTTCCTGCAAATGTGTTCAGCTTCATTTACACTGTGACAACACTTGAAGAGTTTTGTTTCATAATGAGATATAAAGCTTTTGACGAATGAGCAAATGTCGTACTTTCACAAAATGATTGGCAGCTTCGAAATAAAACAAAGCATTGCACTTTTTATAGGTCAGTAGGTCACTGAAGTCCTCCTTTGACAGATGGGTAAAACTGTCAGGCCATTTATTCTATCAAACTGGACAATAAACGCGTTCTTGATCGTACAGTATATTAAAAGATGTGTTTACAAGGTCTAGATGACTATTTTTAAATGCAAGCACAGTAATTACTGTGCAGGTCCGTATTAATCGTTACATACAGTTACATTATATACACTGAATAACAGTGCAGTTAAAGGGCAGATTGCAAGTCTGCATTTTGTTACCTCATTACAACAATGTAACTTCAGCAAAATAAAACATTACACACTAAACACCAATATTAGTTGAAGATGATCCTAAAATTGTAATAGCAAGAGAACTTCTCAACAAACAAGTAACTTTAGTATTTCTTCTCTGCAAATATGATTGCTGACACAGGTACGCACAGTACGCCTTACAGATCTCTCTTGAGAAGTTGTATAGGTATTTTCAAAAATCTACTGTAAGTTTTTGCATATTCACAACAGCACAGAGATATGCGAGACATAAATCCCAAACACCATGCTATTTTTGTAAAGGTACTGTTGAACGCCATGGGAAATGAGCTTTCACTTTTACAAAGATGACTTTTCCCTTTGTGCTCTAACAGTACTAATGCCTGTAGGTGTACTATGTTCCAGACGAGCCAAGGGGCATCATTAAAAAGTTGAGAATTATCTATGGATCACAATAAAAATTGTCTCCACTTCATTTAGTTCTTCACAGCACATCTGGACATGTTTAACCTATTCCACTGAGCACAGAGTGTAATCCGTGGGGCGTCTAGAAATGAACTTCAAAGAGGGCCATATCTAAAAAAAAAATATTTTTTTAAAAAGGTTGCTTTAAAAAAATCACACAGCGGTATGAATCAGACTCCTATTTAGTGAAGAGTGGAAAGCGAAGGGGTGGGATAACGTGGTTTCTGTGAGTCACTGGAAGTGGAGAGACTTCTCATGCAGTCAGGGGTAAATTGAGATTTCCATAAATGGATTACATAGGGTTCTCATCTCCTTTGAGAGGCAGCTGTCACATTGCTGGTTTTGTCAACTGCAGCTATTTGCTAATGTAACTATCCACAAGATCCTCTAACCTTAACTAAGTACTTATGTTAGATTAAACTGAAGATGCTTACATCTAATTCAGCAGAGATGTAATTACTCGTTTATTATTGTAGTCATGATGGTGAAGGTCTGGTAGGCTATGTCTGCCAACATACTGGAAGTGTCACAGTCTCCGTTCCTCCTGCCTGTCTGTCCCTCATTCCATACTTGGTCTGTTTTGTTACGCCACTAATTACCTGAACTACATCCTCCCTCTTCCCTCTCCTCCTCTGCCAGATAGCCTTACCACCAACTTCAGCAAACACTATCCAGCATTTTTCTACGCATTGATCACCTGTTGCCAACTCTGACCGGACCTGAACCTTGCCTTTGCCTAACCCCAGCCGTACTGTGAGTTCTCTCCCTCTTTCTGACCTGTTTGCCTGTTCTCCCCTGAACACTTTCAATACTGGACCTGCTCCTGTCTTTCTCCCCTCCTGATTCTCCTCCTGATCTGTTTTCTTCTGTGTGATCTCCCTGGCTTTAACTGTACTGATTACTGGCTTAAGTTTTTAGGATTTGTGGAATGACTTTGGACTGGCTAACTACTCTGTTGTGTGTTTTGTGGACTATTGACCTCTACCCTGTGAATGACACAGGACCAACCCTGACCACTGAGAACCGGATCACGGACAAAATCATTATTAAGGACTGACAAGTGTATGGCCTGGACAGTTTGTGGACTTTTTCTAGCTCACTGTTATACTTACCTGGATAAACACCACTAATCAATTCTGTGCTAGTCTCCACTATCTCTCCAGTACTCCGACATATTTTGCCAATACTCCGTGAGCAGAGGCAGCCATTACCGGAAGCGGAAGTGCACTCACCCTTGACCTGCCAACCTCACTTCCTGTTTTCTCCAGCGGCCATATTTGTAGTCCAGTAGACTTGCAAAGCCCCGACCCCATCAGCTCCTGGCACTTACCTGTTCAGCCTAGTACTTCCCTACTTACCTTCCTCCACCATCTTTGGAGTCCTGCAATACCTTTTACCTATATACACTCACCAGTCATCTGAAGACTCCTCTGCTGCCCAGGAAATTCCTATACTCTGGTACTTACCACCTACCCTGTGAGTAGCTCTGTCTATTGTACATTCTCCCAACCATTACTGTGGCCTAATTCTGTCTCTCGCCCTAGACTCTCATACTCACCAAAGAGGTTCCTGCACTGCAGATCCACCATTGTTCCGGAGCTCCATCATCTGAGCACATTCATTCTACTTGTATTAAGCATATTTTTTATCGTAGTTCTTCTCTCGGGTCTTCTTGGCAAAATGGAGTCTGCGCCTCACACCGCAACAGATACATATTGTAGTTACGCTCTCATTGTCTCTATAGGAGTAAAGTTCATCTACTACTGTTGATAGTAAACTCATTCACTGGGCATTCCCCTTTTTTGCATATTGTGTCATGCCATATAAAAATCTAGTCGCATCACCTTTAATTTGTTTGTGTCACTCTGCGGGACTAACATCGCACCATCGTAAAGAAAGATTTACCACCCAGCGTTGAGAGGCAGGTGACATCGGCTTGGGTTTCATCTAGCGACATGTTTTTTTTTTTGAGTAAAGGGATTGAAAGGCAGCTCTAACTCGTGAAATCAAATGCAAGATATTCCAGATAAGCTTCAGGTGATGCAACGTGAGACTGACAAGGACACTGGAGTGCTGTCTCTGAATACCTAAGTGCTTTCTGACGGATAAGGACTCACAAATCATTCAATACAATTCAATACGAGAGCTCTACTAAACTTATTTTCACTTCTGTTATCCTGCACTGTGTTGCAGTGATTGCATTTTCACATGGACAGCTCGTGTAGTTGTATGAGACTGATTCAGAAAAGCACTACATTCAGTCAGTCTTTTTATGCTCCAGTTAGCCTTTTTTTTTGCTTCACTTGCTAGTTTATGTATATTTGTGTGCATTCAATTAGCAGAGAGGCATCCATTCCAGCAGACATAGGAGGAAGACTAGTGTAGACCTGGATATGGATGTAGTGCAGGCGTACAGAGAAGAATTATTGTTGGCCTCGCAGTGTCAGCTGTGACAGTGGAGAGACCCAAACAGCTGCGGTCTACCCACCCTCACCACACTCCCCTTCTTCATCCCCCTCCTCTCTCCTTCCCTTCCCTCTGCCTAACATCAAAGGGAGTCTGTGGCATGGCCTTGGCTGAGCTGGCCCGTTGGCTGGAGCTGCAGCACTTAGGGCCTTCTATATTTTAACACTGTGTGGACACCACGGTACAGATGGGAAGTCACAAACTTTATTCATTCATTCTTGTCTTGTCATCTTCCATCCGACTCCCAGTCTCTGACACACACCAGCATACCGCTGGCCCCTTTGTCTCAGTCTCCATCTCTAATACATCATGGTGCTACAGCCACTTGCTGGCATTGCCAGTCATGGAGGCTAAAGAACAGGGTTGCAGGTGAAACCTGCCATGACAAATGTTGCCCTGAAGCTTTCTCTGATCTGCACTATGGGGTTCTTGTAAGTGAATGACTCTGTGACTCAACATGCCCATCGAGTCTGCCTTGCACAAGCTTTCAGAAGGGTTAGTCAGCTGTGTAATCCTATACCTGGATATAGGGTGTGTGTGTGTGTGTGTGTGTTTGCTGCAGTAGCAGCAACAAGGCAAATTTCCTTAAAGGCTAACTTTGAAGAAGTTGTACTTTCTCTGCTGAAGATGGCAAAGTTCTGTCGCTATGTGGTTCACATTGTTCTAGCCTTTCATCTTAAGGGAAGGGAGGTCACTTCATTACATTGTGAGAGACACATTGTTTCTCTGAGGGAGGCACCAGGGCACTTGGCCAGTGAGGCACCTGCTGAGAGGAGGAGAACACACCTGGGGTTTGTATCGGGTGCGTGCGTATGTGTGGGTAGTTGTGTGTGTTATCGTGCCAGGCTGTGTGCACATTAAATCAGGATAGAGAAGCTTTGTGAAAGTGTTGACATAGTATCTACTTTCAAACACACTGTGTATGTACTGTATATACTATCACTATGGTAATAAACGCCACCTACATGTGAATCTGAACATGTATTTATCAAACATTTCAGAATCACCCCCAGGAATTACAATGAAAACTAAAAATATTCCTACATGGGACTTGAGATTAATTTATGAAGCTCTCTATGCTTTATTTCCAAAGAGAGAAACAGAATTATGATGATGTATTACATTATGCTGCAGTTTGATATATTGGAGCGAAAAACAGAGCAAGAAAAAGAACTAGGCTTTATGTGTCTAGGATAAATACAGCAATTCCAGTCATAAAAGTAAATTATCATGCTCATAATCTCATAAAAATGTTAACCAATAATCCATACGCATAGTAGATGTTAATTCAGTATTGTCTAATCTCAGTTTTACCACCTCTCCTCGCTAATTTATTCACTATTACAGGGAACAAAACAAACAACATTTCTTTGTTAACCATGCGAGCAATAACAATATGAACAGCATCTATATTTGTTGCTGCTAAAGTTATTGTTTGTGGCAAAATCTAATCAGCACTATTTTTCTGTAAATTTCTTTCTCCAGTGGCTATAATGAACCTGTTTTGTTAAGAGTACGCACTTTACTTTGCATCTACAATAAAACCATTACTTAACCTCACAGTTCTCCTCGTACTGACAGGTTTGGGCATTTGTGCAATTCCTCTTAACACTGCCCAAGACTTTCTTACAGGATGCTGATAAAAAAAACTAAAATTAAAAGTAGGACAAACGTGTCACTCTGTGGATGGATTTCCACTGGAGACCATGATAAATATGGACCCATTAATTTAATTTATTTAGGGATCCATTGAGAAATTGTCCAGTAGTGCTCATCAGCAGAAAGGGGGACTAACCTCTGTGTCACTGATATATTTTCACTCAGGAGGAAACTTTGAGGTTTAGGGATAGGAGTATCTTGCTGTCAACTCTTCTGACACTACTAGGGATGATCGATTGTAAGGTGTAAGCTTAGCAGCCGTCAAGACAGGTACTATAGGCTACACAAGGGCTAGACGTACCCGAGAGACGTCGCTCTGCCAAAACGATTTCTTTTTCTTTTTCTCTGCAAGCGTCAAAAAATGTGTCAGAGTAATGGAGTTGCTCTACCCTTTCATTAATTAAATTTCAACACCTACATAATTAAGCAGCTACTTTAATGAAATCTCTCACGCTTGGAGCTGTGAAGAGAGACAGCAGAGACAGCATCTAGGCAGTGATAATGAGGTAGGAGATGTTAATCTATAGGCAAAATCTTAAAAAGGTGTTAAAATACAAGCTCTTCATTTTCACTTAGGGAGAACATGAAAGGTTCCCAGAGCTTTTGCAAAGTAAATCCATTACGCAAGTCATGTCTGCTTTCCTCCGGTCTGACTGATCTAACTAGTGTCAAAAATGTACTTTTCTTGGAAAAAAAAAGAAAAAGTCAAAAATCGCGGGAACCTAATTAATTTCGGCAAGGAGAATTATCCTTATTTCTATGGGGCTTGCACCATAACTCGAGAAATAGCGACATTTTCAAAACATTCTCAAAGGGCTTTAATCTATGCATTAGTGTTTTCTTACCATGTCTCAGTTAAATTAGGCACACATCATAATGAATTAATTTCTTTTGCAGAGAAATCCTTGCACAAATCAGTATTCATGCCTCGTAGCAGCTGGTGTAGTCTTGTTGCATGTGTTATTGCACAGAAAAAAGTCATCGCAGTGCTATGTACCATCCTTTCATACCTCATGCCTTCCAGGAATAACCATGAACAAAAAACAAGAAACAATGAGAGAAGATGCATTGTGGGTTGTCTATACATTTTTATATGCCTGCGCATGCAGATCTTCAAAAAAAATCCCAGAGGCTTTCTTATTATCGCTGACTAGAATATACTTGAGCACTGTCATTACTTACAGTTTAATGCATAATACAGTATGTTGGCTACAAGGGGAGTGTATAGAGATCACGAATAAGACAGTGCAGGGGGGGGGGCAATATATAACCTTGCACAATTTCCTCTTTTCCCCATTTTCGACTGAGTCCTGCCTGCATGCTAGCAGCTTCTCTGTCACACACATACCTAATCCTAGGAGGGGATTGTGAAGAGTCCTATGCATAATGAAGGGGGATATATCTCCTCACATAAGTAGGCTTAGTGATATGAATTGTAGCTGTGTGCTGTAGTTAGTGCATCTTGTGTGGCAACACAAATAAAATGTTGTTTGATATTAAACATGAGCAGGGATGGAGGAATGTGGGAAGTAGCACATGGAGCAGTTTGAGAGGATTACGGGGTTAGGCTTAGTGCCCATTCAGCACTTTGCTGTGAGGTAAACTCAGGAGAACTACAGTGCACAGCGGTGCACGATTGATGATGTCTTTGAACAATGGGTTCAATTTGATTCTATGAAATGAGTCTAGGTCCACTGTATTATGCCACTAATAGTAGTGTTCCCATGTACGTACTCGCCCCAAGTTAGGTTTTAAGAGAATGTTTCAGAGAGTTGGATCTTCACCCTTAAAGCCTGTAGTTTAGTGACAGAAAGATATTTGGGAGAATAACACTGACACATGAATCTGCTCAGAAAATAAAAGGCAACCTATGACCCAAGCTGTTTGCAGGATGCCCACAAGGCTTCTATCTTAGTGGCAGAGTGACATTCAGAAACAGCACAGGGGTCACTGAGAATGCAGCAATGTATAAAACAAAAGCTCAGTTTGAATGAATGAAGCTACAGTACCACATGACATGTGGCATATTAGTTTTAGATCCAGGGACAGAACCCCAAAGTAGTACTGCAAGCACAATCATTTTGAAACTCATATGGAACTTACTTTCAAGTGGTAATATAATTTTTTAGGGAGACTTGAAAAGACATTTATGCTGTCACCATGTAAGAAAAAGGTAAACACCCCTTCAGTCACATGTTCAGTGTCACCATCCTAAAATATAATTGAATGCATTTTCCTTTTCCTCACGGGCTTGGATATTATAGTCGGTGACTGTCAACTTAATAAACTGCTCGAATTCTGCTTAAACCAATTACTAGTGCATCATGTGCATAGTAATTCTGCAGGACTCTGGGAAATGAGGTTCAGCACTATGGATGGCGACTGAGTTGGAAATTCCTGCCACAGCAATTCAACACATCTACAGCAGCTGTAACACAAAAACACAAAGAAAAGCTGTGCTGGCTCCTGATGAGGGCTGCACAGCTCGGTTACATGTGTGCAGGCTTGTAATTGTTCCGTAGTATCACGTTGTCTTGGTGTTTATGGTTGCACAGAAAAAAAGCAATACATTGTATTTCACTACCAAGTCCCCTTTGACAGATGAGACAGTTATAATGAGTAGTAAGAGAAAGTTGCACGACCACTGAGGCAGTGATGCTGTGAATAATGGAAATAAGTAAAATTAATAATAATAGTAATTGTACAATTAATAATTAATTAATAAAGGAATTTTTAGGGCTATGTAAAAAATTTGAATTATACTCGAGGGATATTTTAAGGAGTTCATCTAGATGCATTTACCCAGTAGAAATTTTTAGCAAAAGCAAAACATCTCCCGTGCAATAATTTGCATCTTTATTGATGTAGTTATTTATTTTGTAACCCAGGGTACAACAATGACGGTTCACAATTATTTAGCTATATTATGGGAAGAAAAACAAAAAAACAACTTTGTCCCTAGGATGTGTTTAAATAACATGTACAGTGGTTGACTGCTTCACTTTTTCTGAATATGAAGTAAAATAAAGTAAATAAATTACAATTATTTCATTGTAGAAACAATCCCAACATCTAAAACTTGTATTATGATGGTGGTTATAACAAATAGGTTTATTTGCCAGATTTTCTGTACAGACATACAATTAAAACACCCATTAATTTTGCTAAAGAATTAAATAGAAATAGAAATAAATATGCTGTTATTTAATAAACGTGTTGTCGACAGTTGCCCTGTTCACACAGGAAATTGACAATTTTGGAGTTGTGATGGTTTCAGTGTATCATATCAGCTGCAGACACAAAGTGGTGCATGTGCGTGTGTGCATGTGTGTGTGTGTGTGTGTGTGTGTGTGTGTGTGAGTTAGACCAAGGCTGTTCATAAAGGAGGCTCTCATACTGTGTTTCCCCACTGAACCTTCCTCTGGAAAGCCTTCTTTCCCCTCAGTCCTCATTAGAGAACTGAAATGTTCTTTATGATGACGGACCTGATCGATTTCCAGGTCATGTAAGGATGGAGGAGATATGAACTAAGAAAAATTAGATGCCTCTCTAAATAAGTGTGTGTACTCAGCTGAACTGTGTTCTGGGGCTGAGTTTCAGGACCTTGGACAGCTCCACAGTCTCTAATATGGTATAAATTGTAGAAGTGAAACAATCTTAGAAGCAGCATTGAGCAAATTAATGCTGGTGGGTTTTTGACAACCTGAGCAACCTCTTGAAGGAGAAACCATCTGATAAAATTACAAATGAAAACAAAAAGTAGTGTTGATTGGTATGTATGGATTTCCTTAGAGACTGCAGGACTTGGTGTGACCCTAATCCTACAGTATATCAGAACTAAGCTGATTGATTGATCCAGTCTGCTGAATGTAAAATGAATGTAAAATGTAAAAATAAGCAGTTTTATTGTTCCTGCCCTGTGAAGCACCTGCAAGTTATTTTGAATGACTTTGATTGCAAGAGTAACACACTAGCACAACTGGCTGTTGTGAAAAGCTGTTCACGGTTTTGAAAGCATGATTGGCTACTTTAACCATACATTTTAACCATACAAGCTTGATGTACAAGGGAAAATTGAGAAGCCAGAAGAAAAGTGCTAGAAGAAAAGAAGACATTAACATACACGAAAGGGACAAATAATTGACCTGGAATACAGTGTAAGTATTACAAACAAAAGAAGGAAAACTGAGTGGAAACAGGAGGAAGCAGTAGAAAAGTCAGTGTGAATTAGTATGCAGCAGTACAAGGGGCCCTTTGAGCTTTCCAAATGAGGACTGCTTTCCCTCTAGGTGCCCCATGCACAAAGGTAGTGAGCTGTTAATTGTGCCAGAAATTAAGAACCAGCTGCTGATATGGATACATACAGCATAAACTTAAGTATATTGTGAAATTAATTATGCAAAAGTTTGACAATTAATATTCCAAAGGGGCATAATCTGTTTAACAAGTATCTCTTTCTAATAATGGAAAAGATTTTTTGAGACTCATTCTCCCAATGTAAAGGAATAGGTCGACATTTTGGAGTGCAGTTGGTAGAGTGGTCACCCGTCAACCCAAGGGTTGGTGGTTTGTGATCTGGCTCCTCTTGGCCATATGTTGAAGAACCCTCATAATGTCCACAAACCTCCAGCCACTGAGGCTGCAAAAGCCAGTGCAGTCTGAGTGCTGTTAGGAATCAGGAAGGGTTAGGAAGGGAATCAGGTAGGGCATCCAGCACTTATTCACTTTTTTAGTTAGTTGACAAGATCAATGCAATTGTCATATGTGACCACTCGAGGGGTGGTTAGCTTAGCTTAGCACAAAACTTGTAAACAGGAACAGCTAGCCTAGCCTTGTCCAAAATCTGCCTACTGGAGCTTCTCTAAGATCACAGATTAACAGATTATATCTTGTTTAAATAATATATAGTCATATGCTGATTATTTTAAAATGCCAACCACTTGCTTAAACGTTTAAAATCAAATTGTAGACTGCAGTACATCATAACAATTACGCTGCAGCATCGTGAACCAAGCTGTACAAGTTCATGTCATCACGGGTGTCACCTAAATCCATGAGTCATCATATAATCTACTAACGGCAAACTACACATCTATTGACAAAGCAGTGAGCTACTATATAAAGTAGCCCACTGCTACTATATACAGCACTGTAGATCAAATTTTTATTGCTTTCACTATCTGCTGTTTTGTTGTTAATTGCTATTTACTGCCCAGTGACCGTGCCTATGATGCAAGCTGAAAATACATCAATATGTTATTTGGACAGTTAAACTGTCTTTGGAGTAGAAAATAGACACAGCATAGAGGTGAAACACCCAGTGTATTGGGATTGGAATGCATCAGACAAGCAGAATTGGGACTATTTAGTTTGAAGTCAGACAAATGCAGGACAAAAAGGGTTGGTATCCTGACTGTCAGCTATAAAACACACCCCATCAGCTGTGTGCCAGAGTTACTTTCGACCAATGGTAGGAAATTGATTCAGGGAAATAGTAAAGGTAGGTAAACATTTAGGTAAACGAGCAAACAAAACTGGGACATTTGGAGATTTGTTGCATCAAAAACCAAATGAGTGCCATCATATTAACAATTGCTACAGTATTCCAAAGACCTAGAAAACATGTCTGACTGACATTGATTTTGTAAAGCTAACAAGCATAACCAACATTTAAGCATCACAAAAACTCCTCACACCAGAGTCATAATGTCAAAATGTGCAGGACAGTCACATTATCCAGCACAGAGAGGCTGATCTTTTTATGTGATCGGCACAAGTGTTGATAAAGTGGCTATGTTTATAGTTCACTGTAGAGAGAACACCCCAGACACCCAATCATTTAACTGTGGCACGCTGGAAGGTCGTTTTTCTGGATAATTAGCATTTGGGATTGAGATTTATTTAGGACCTTGGGTTTGAATATATGGGTTTTCTCTGGGTACTCCAGCTTCCTCCCACAGTCCAAAGACATGCCCTTAGCTTATCTGGTGATTCTAAATTGCCCATTGGTGTGACTGCGGATGTGAACGGTTGTTTGTCTCTATATGTCAGCCCAATGACAGCTGGGATTGGCTCCAGCAGCCCGCATCCCTTAAGAGGAAAAGCAGTTAGGCTAAAGGACGGATGGATTATTATTAATTTGATCTTTCAATTTACATTACCCCCTAATTCCATCAAAGGATCTCATTGTTCAAATTATTTAATACTAAATAAGTGATCTCATCATTTAATGTACACTGTGAACCTTCCATTAAAACTTGGCTTTATGTTGAAAAGTAACATTTTCATTTATATTTTTGGTCATTTATAAGCAGGAATTCTTGCATTCTGGAAAGGGGATAAATTACTAATTCATTCACAAAAATGAGTGAATAAACCGGCTCCAGTGAGGAAAAAACTATGCCAAATCAAAACCCTTGATTCAAACACTAGGACGAAAAGGGAAATGGACAATAGAGATGCAATAAAAAACCTGATGATATCAGTGCTCAGGGCAAAAGAAGCTCATAAAGAGAGCAGTGACTTAAAATGTGGGCCATTGTAGTTTTTCTTTTTTTCTGAAATAATGAGAGCTGTAATATAGCTGATGAAATCAGGACCCCGTGGGCTCGAATTCATAAGAAAGAAAGCGAAGGCATAAAAGCATTGGATTACAATGCCACTGGCATTCCTCATAATGCAATAACCTTAACTGTCAGTGAAATCAGGTAGATTTTATATTTACACCAGCATTGCTGCAAGAGGGGGTCACACAAACTCAAACCGTACCATTAGGATGATGTTGAAAATTAAAAATCAATGTGGGGTTTGTCTTATTTCCACTCCAAGTCATAGCTGCGCGCCTCCATTTTATTTTCCTGCAATAAAAACCTATTGAGTAAAGCCGGTCACAGACAGGAGTGGCGAGAGAAGGCAGAGAGGATTGTCTTCTATCCCACACACGGTGGCCCAGTCGCTACACCGAATTAGAAGTGGAATGAGATGTTTTGTTGGTGTTATTATGCTCACATTACGCGGATTGCTAGATCTCCCCCACTGGGCCAAGTGGGCTTAGTGTCGAAGAGGGGAGGGGGGAGAAAAAGAAGAGAGAAAAAAACGGAGGAGGAGGTAAGAAAACCTGCCAAAAAAGCTGTCTGGCAAAATGACAGATTCTCTGGGTTTATTTAGACAGGCGAAGGAGGGGGAGAAGTAGGATTCAGCGTGGAGATGGAAGAAAATTGGAGTAATCAGGTCCTAATGTGCTTGGACTTGCAAGCATCCCTGGCCCTATTAAACTGAAGAAAATAAAAAAAAATTCAAAATGTCAAGCTTTCACTACTTCTGCCTAAAACATTAAGATGATTAAGCCTCTCCAGTGGTGGGGGAAAAAAAAAAAAACAATGGCACTTGAAATAATCGGTGGCAGTTGAGCCATGGTCTTGGAATATTAATTGCAGAGTTTCAGTTCTGCAGTCACACAGCTGTGAAGCTTATTTATTTATTTATTTTTCCTCGTTTCCTTGCTCGGCTGTTTGTTGTCGTTTCCTGATTAATTCTGCTCCTCTTATAACTGTGTTTCTTCCCTGAAAAGATAGTTTGTTTTAACCGCTATAAAATATACAATATTTGCATCTATGCAAATATTCCCAAGATGATACTGATAGGCTTTAATAAGATGTTAATTAGCCAATCAAGGCTTCGGATTGGTTGGCTGAGAAAGATGGGGTTAGGGTTAGTGAGAACCAATTCAGCGGTGCGCTTAGAGCATGTTAGGGAGAGACATCGCTGACTGGCACAGAGGTGGTGTCTAACATAATGAACTTGATTCAATACGGCATCTCTCATGTCACTCAATATTTAATCAACGCAAGCTTCAAATAATGACTTTGTCATGCAGCACAGAAACAGCAAATGGGATTTGTGCTCAGCAGGGACAATCACATTTAGTATTGTTCCTTCCACCCAGTGACTTTGCAGGAAAAAGTACCCTGTCTAGGTGAGACTGGTTATGAGTCAGATTACTCCTGAGCAATCATGTCTCAAGCAATAGGGTGTGCATTTATGCTAGGGTGGTCCATAGAAGCGGGCCAGACAATAATTTTTTGATTATTATACCATCATGATGGTTGTGAATGATAATGGGCATTCAAGGTGAAAGAGCCGTTTTTGAGAAATGGAGACTATAGAGCCTGTCACCGAGTAGTCACTTCTCACTGAGAACACCTCATTGTGACACACATACACAAACACCCTCCTCTCTTCCTATAGCTCCAGCGCTCGACAGCACTTACGTCTGCTGCTAATAGTTAGAAAAAGAGAAGTTCGATGCTAGCAGCTGACGGATAGCTTGGGAGGAAGGGAGGCTGTGGCGGGTTGGCATTGAGTCTGTTAGTTAATTGGAAGCTGTGCAGGCATGCTCGTAACTTACCTAAGATTTCCATTGACAGAGGGATATTTCACCAAGAGGGCAAGGCAGGCGTCCGGATGCCCCGATCGATGACTGCCATCTTTTACACTGCGGGAGGGCAGGGCCCCACAGTGACCGAGACCGTGAGAGCGAAATTATAGCTATTTGAACACAAGAGAGCAATGGGAGGAGGAGGGTGGAGAGGTGTGCTGAGAGACATGACGACTGGAGAGTAAGTCCCCTCCTGGAAAAATCAATGCTAATGAGTGGTGAGTGCTGCCACACACAGTGATACACAGACCAAGAGCACATGCTAATAAGCACAAATGCAAAGGACACATGTAATTACACACATACCCCATAGTTAATGGTACAGATATGCACACAACCATTTTGTCTTTCCTATACAAGCATACCCACGTAAAGCCAGTATAGAGGGTTGCTACTGCAGCAGTGTAAATGAGTGACATCCAATTAAAACACTGTTAACGAAGATGTAGTGATTACTGTCTCTAGAGCTCATCGATTGCTGATGGGCGCAGCTGTCTCATTACGCTCCCAACTACCTGGGCCTATTTTTATTTATCTATTTCTTTATTTATCACTCCCTCCTACGTGTGCCATAGCTAATGGCGTAGCATTGACCTTTTCAACACCACCCTCCCACCCTTGACTCACATCTCTCTGCTCTCACTTTAAGCTGAGGTCGCGAGGACAGAACAGCTTAAGTAGTAGGTGAAAATTGTGCCCACCTCCTCAGCTGACACTTAGTTTGTGTCTATAGAGTCATTGTGTTGAGGAATTCAGCAGAGATAGATCAGACAGCTGATGTATGCACGCGTTGCTTTCTCAGCAAACTCTCTGCAGAGCGAAGAAAGAGCGAGTGATGTCACGAGACAAAAAAAGGAAGATGAGAGAAAAGGACTTATTTAGTGCTTTGTCCCACATGGACAAAAATACAGATGGAGAGAATAGAAAATCCATCTTCCTTCAAGCATTCATAAATTTAATGAGCAGCTCACAAAAAATGAGTTTGCAGAGAGATTGCCAGCAGGTGGTATACAAAATCTGCAGAGCTACAAAGAAAGTCTTTAATCTTTAGGAGTCTCTAAAAATTTCCCATAACATCATCATTAATGTTGAAGTACAGGTACGTGCAGTCCGGCTGTAAAATTAACTAGGCTTTGTATAGTCAATGTTAAATTCCTGTTTTGAGGGAATGTGCGTGTGTGTGTTATTTCACTTTTTACTCTCTCTCAGTCCTCTTCCTCTCCACCTCTCTTTGTTCAACCATTGGCCTAGTTTCTCTACTTTGCCAAATGATTGCGAGGAATCAGCTGCTTTTATCGCTGTTCTGCAGTTTCCACCTCAACACAACAAGCTCTCCAGACACAAGCTCTTTGCACTGGTAAAGGCCATAGGGGTATTCGGTACAGCACAAGCACACGTGCACCATAATGCGTAAAAAAAGGCAGGAGTCATATTTACAGGCTATGTAGAGCCGAGATGATAGAAACACTTACAGCATTAGGCACAATTTTCTTGCAGATGTTTCATCTGCAAGCACAGAAGCAGTGGCTACAATACTGACTGGCAGCAGTAGCATTATTTTAAGGATGAAAATGAAACATAAAGCCCAGATATAGGCAACAGATAAAAAACGATGCCATCATATTGTGCTATATGTTATTGTGGTGTTAAACAGTCATGTCCAGGGTGTACCCCGCCTCTTGCCCAAATGATAGCTGGGATAGGCTCCAGCATGCCCACAACCCCTACAGGGATGAAGCAGTTCAGAAAATGGATGGACAGATGGACATATATTTAACTTTATTTTGAAGACTCTTTGACCAGCCCTGTGCAGAGATATTTGGATTTTAGTCTTCCTAACCAATCAGTGAATTTTAATTATTTCTGCTTAATTAGTGTATTTTGGGCCATTCCCACTTTGTGTAATTACAACAATGACTGGGCAGAGTTCCATGTGGTGTAGCAGAACATGGCAGAGAAGAGAGATGAAAGGCTGGGTGAAGCGAAGTGGATTTACTTTGAGTCTTGTACTACCATTAGATTAAATTGTGGCAGATTTTCTCAATTTACGGGTTAAGATATAAGACAGCAATTAAAAGTTCACCTTATCTATAACTAACTATAGTTATAGACAAGTCATAACTATAGTTATCACTGTAACAGTCCCAAACCCAAATGTATTTGGTTTATTGTCAAACAGCCAAAAAGCAGGAAATCTTCAGAACTCAGAAGTTGGAATTAGGGTTGTTTTGCAGTTTTGAAGAAAAAAAAAAAACTCAAACAGTTAAACATTCACCAAAATACATTTCTGTGATGTACTGATTGATTAATGTGTTGTTTCAGTGATACTGCGCTGTACACTGTGTGCCTTGTTTCGAGATTTCCTGTCCTCTCAGCCCAGTAGGAAACTGTCAGCTGCTTTTAAAAGTGACGACAGGAGCTGAAGAGATTTGCCATTATTAAATCTCACTGAAACTCTGCCTGCTGAGAGTGTATACCTTGTACTTACACCAAATTCATTAGCTCCAAAGCATGCTGTGCGTGATGTAACCTGTACCTTGCTAGCATTATTCACTTTTTAATCTTTGCATTCAAGAAGGTGACAATTGTGCACTTTTTAAGTCAGTTTTAATTTCTATTTCTACATCTTTAATTAATGTAATTTTAGCAAGCGTGTGTAAACACATCTATGAACACACAAACATGCCCAACATGCTTCTGCTAACACACCATTCCTCTCTGCTGGCACAGCTCTGTAAGACAAACACAGGCTCGCAGCGGAGGTGGCAAACACAAAGCCTGCTAGATGCAAGGGCGGAGAGAGAAGCTGTGGCAGACTGATGTTTCTTTAGGTTGATCCCCTGTTGTTTTCTAAGTTGATAATATTTATGAACCATGTGTGGATGTTCATATATATATGCAGACAAAAACCTAAAAATATTCTGAATTTGCATCACAGCCATTTCATTAGTCTGGGGTGTGATGCTCTCAAGTACAAAACAAAAAAGACCAATGTTGTCAGTCACTGCACTCTGCAATGTTAAAGGCGCTTTCAAGTGTTTTCACTATTCAAAAAGTTAAGATGATTATTATTCCATTCTTAGATATTAAGGATTTGAAATTGTGGCTCCAATTCATGACACCTTTCATTCGCCAATATTTATATGGTAACTAGTTTTCATAGTTTCTGGAGAAACTTTTGCATTAACTTCTTGGGGTCAAGAACCATAAGTGGTCCATATGAGAATTTGATCATGAATTTCAACAGTCAAGTTTTCAAAAAAAAGAGAAGATATAACAGTGGCACCGATGATGTGGCGGCATACTCGTCTTGGAGATGTCTGAATAATTCATACCCGCAGAAATATATTCCTTCCTCTTTCTTGTCTCTTGTTTGTTCCGTCTTCTTCCCTCATGCATCTTTCTTTTGTTCTTAATTTACCTCCCTCCTTCCACCTTTGCTTCACATCTATCTGCATAAGCTCAGGTAGTAAGTGGCTGACTTGGACACCATCGCTATTAGTCAAGCACAAGTACATGATCATAATACAGAAGGAAGCACGCAATTAATTACACAACCCTTTATTTCACCATTAGCACGCGTCACACTCTCAACTCCATGTTGGCATTCTTGGCATAAGTGAAAGGATATTTCATCTAATCGCTGGCAGCGAGTGAAATAAAGGAATGAAACCATTTTAGCCTATGTTCTAAGCTCATTGCAGAGAATGGACAGAGAGAAAACAAACAATATGTAATGTAATTAGAGGGAGGGCTTGCCAAAGCCGCTTTGTGGGGGAGAAAGCAGCAGCGGGCTGAGGCATTAACACAGACATTGTCACTGGCAGGCTTCTATTGATCCGTAAGTCGGCCATGTGTAACTGAACCAGCAGTGGAATCTAGTGGAATCTACCTGTCGGAAGCTGTGACTATAGACTGTTCGCTTGGTCGCAGAGTTTCCCTTATGTATGTTCTGTCCAAATGCAAAAGTCATGCATTCACACAAGCTTTTGGAACCAGCGTGTGTTTGGGCATGGGTTGGCAACCGTGGTCTTTGAGGGCCGCTGCTATCTCAGGATTAGTTGGCCAACAAGCTGAGAATTGGCCCTCAAAACCTGTGGTTGCCCACCTCTGTGTCTGAGCATGATGGTTCAGTTAAACTGCTGTAGTTACACTGTCGAATAAGGTTCATGGGCAAAACATTGTAAGACTGAATAAATAAAACCTTTTCATTGTCTTTTCTATATCTGCTTTCATTGATGTTGTAACTCGGTGCCTTCTTGTGTGCACGTTATTTCGATTTCTAAGTCTCATTGTGTTAATGACACAACATTTAACTTGAGCTTGGCGAGTATCAAATACAATTTTGCCAATAAACTGCACAGTAAGTGACATCAGCTGATAGAGATGTGCAGAACTGGCCACGATTATGAGAGCTATTCACTAATGATGCAAACTAGTGACGGTTGTATTACAAACACTTGTATCAGAAATGCAGAGAATTGCATTCGCTCATTACAAGTCAGTTCTGTATGCCACAAACTGTTTTTAATCCCAGCTCCAGGCTTTGTTATTGCTGTTAGACAGCAGCAGCTGTGAAAAACCTTCCAGCCTCAGCAGCTTAGCTGTTTCTCCTTCCAGCTGTTTTTTTTCCCTCACAGCAATCCTCTGGACTCCATCTTGTGTTTTACATGATTGATTATTTAAAGTTTAACAACTGGTTATGTGCCTCCGTGTGACAAGGGGCAAAAAACTCCTGATTACATTAGTACTTTGCAAGTAATCATTCAAAACAACAGACGCACTGTAAGTAGGGATATTTTACTGTATTTTTGATGTCTAGGCAGGCACATACATTATGTCGGACACAGGTCAAGTTGTGTGAGTTGATACTAGATAGAAGAGCATTAAATCAATAATTTACATACAGTTTACAGCTACTACACAACAAAAAGTACAAAGAGTACTCTCAAAGGTTTTTAACACTTTCAGAGTAAAGTTTTGTTCAGTGTTGATCACACCAGTGAACGTTAGAGATGTAATTAGAATCCACCCAGTCATTTTAGATCCTCACTCTGACTTTACTTAGTCAAATGTTTCTCAAAATGTTAAAATGCTTTTGTTAAAAAAAATGCAGGTTGTGTTTCACAGGAACAATAGGATAGGTTCACTAGAAGACTGAACATTTTAACTCTTAATCCAGTGTAACAAGTAAACATTTAGTATATTCGTCATCCGTTGTGGTGTTACAAATGTACACGGTAAGAGTTAAAAGTAACCCTGAAGTAACTCTTTCAAACGTGTTAATTTAACACTTTTCTAGTGGTTCCCATATAAACACTGGCTGAATGTTAGTTTTAACGCTGAGAGTGTTAAATTCGCAATGTCACATTTGCAGTGTAAAGTATTCTCAAAGGAAAGTGACTGTTTGCTTTAAGAGACTAAATATACTATAACCACTGCTGAAGAACCTGTTACTTTCTATTGTATGTTATTCATCTGAACATATGGCAATGAACACTGCCAGACATGTATTTACATACAGTACAGGAAAGATAAAATGCTTCTTGCTTGTTAGGATGTTCTCCACTCTACCATCCACCTGCAGCAATTCAAAGTGAGGACACAGCAGTGCAAACTAAAGGTATGTTTAAGGTTTACAGTATAGCACAATTCCCACTACAATTTTCAAAATAGCTATTCAATTTCACCCCACTGTTACCCCCCTGATGCCCAAGGACACATGACAGATTGTGCCCACAGCAACACCACTCTTTACCCAATACAGACAGTAGTAGGACTATTAAAAGTAAAGCCTATACAATTTATATCACAGTAGTATTAAGGATAATGAGTATATTATTTTCAGACTGTCACTGGGAATAAGAGGCAACATTGATCTCTTGTCATCATGCTCCTAATAGATTTTTTTATTTCCTTCCTCTCCTGCATAAATTATTGTGCTGCTTTCCCTTGAGTTCCTTTCGCTATTGCTATTGAGTTGCTTTCACATTTTAATCTTTCCACTTTAAGAAAAGGCAAATACACTTTTCTGCCAGTCCATACTAATCTCAACAGTTGCTGTTCTGGTGCATCTAATGTATTTTAATTGGATGCAAATTTGTATGCAGTATAACCTATGAATTATTGTTTGGATTTCCATATATTTCTTCCTCGCTAAGCTTTATCTCTAGAAAAACTTGCTTTCTCCAAACACATAAGATGAGATCATATTGGATCTCAAATCCCCAAATAAGACAAGGCAATTTTATTACATTTATTGTCTCTGCAAGACCTTACAACCCAATGCACTGTCTGGACATTTCTTCACAATTGCTGATATTAAAACTGAGTTGGACTCATACTCCCAAATGATTAAATGACCTGAAAAATCTATGAGCCGTGGATTACTATGGACCGTGTGCTTATAGCTGACAGCTTTCTGCGCTGATGTTATTGCTTTTATTAGTTTGCATTATTAAAATAAACATGAATGCTTATATATCTTAAGTTTAAATGGAATTTTGCGTATTTGTAAATGCGATTTGTGTATGTATATCATGGTTAATGTTGTCTATTATAAAGACCATAGTGAAATATAATATACAACAATGGTTTATTCGTTGTTGAAATCAATTTATTAACAGCAACAAATGTTATTATATTCACCAATTTAGCGACATCAGAATGATTATCACTGATTGCACTTTAATTTGTGAAGCATGATCTCTTTGTGTGGAAACAATCCTGCCCCCATTACCTCTCTACACACACTCAGTGTATTCTCTATGAATAATCATTTTATGATCATCACCATCAGCGCAGCAATCCACTTAGCCCAGTCCTTGATTACAGAGTCTATCTGACAGACTGTAGAGGACAGTGAGAGTTTTGGCCTTACCCAGGGGACACACTTGGCCCTTCCAGTAAAAAGAGGCCACTAATGGAAGCAGAGGCCCTTGTCTGCACTCTACATTTTATGCAGGCAATCCAGGCATTTATGGTAATCATAAATAAAGCAGGGCCAAATGGATGGTGGGGTCAGCTCAACGCAGGAGAACAGAGTGATGCAGTCGTGTGTTTACAGCTACAAGTGCTGCCACCTCCCTGTAGGTTCAGCCACAGCAGGTGTCTGTGCATGCGCACCTTACATGGACACCGAAATAGGGCCCCCACCCCCATGTCTGTGTATGTCACTCACTCAGTGTTTCTTACTCTCTCTCTCTCTCACACAGTGTTTATGAACCTCTCGGGGCAGTTTATGAAAAATTCATTGGCTCAGTGGGGCGAGTAGCAAACTTAATGTTGAGTGTTGGATCTGTTTTTCCCCTCTCATGCCATGACACCACCTGTTTTTCATGTGTTTCAGCAAATGGCTTTCTTCAGAGGGAGCAGAGGTGGTGAAAGCATGGAAAGTAAGGCTGGTGAATCATTACTAATCATTATACTTTATTAATATGCAAGTTTAAATGTGGATGCTACTGTTTCTCTGTGGAGATGCTCCACCATGATTGTGGCACCGCCTGGAGCAGAATGCTAATTTACTTTCTCATTCTCCCTGCCTTGAAAATTATTATAGCTGGTAGCACACACAGGATTGCCAGTAACCGCAAGAAGCTACAAACTGTTGCCCATCCTGTACCACCTTGGGTAAAAAAGAAAAAAATGAAAACAAATCATTGGACAAGTTTAAGCATTGTTCTTCAGATGCAGCCAGAGGGGTGCAGATTTTCCAACCCACAACTGTTTTGAAATTGCCTTTACTGAGTGCAGATGCTTGGGATGCACATGACACATTAAGTTCTCTTAATGTAACTGTCAAAAAGTGGGAGGAAATGCTTTCAGTGTGTGGGCGAAAATGCGCAATGCTTAACAAGTCATTTAAGAAGATAATTTTCAATTATGGGGGGGGGATGAGTTTAGGTCCGGATTAGATAAAAGACTAGAGAGGATTTTACAGTGCAGAGAGCATTAAGAACAAATTGTGCTGTGATAAAGTAATCTGATGTAATGCAGCAGAGAAACTGAGGGAGGACAAAGAGCAGGCACAGTCTAGACCCCTGTGGGTAGTCTGCTTGAATGGCAGAGGGAGATGTTCTGCTTGATGTTACAGCAGTGTGTAAATTGTTCATAATTTGTGAGTTGTTCATTCACAAGCCAATGAACTAAGAAAAACTGAGGCAGAAGTCTACAGAGGACAAATCAGACAAAATCACTTTCCAACCAATACTCACCAACTATACTTATGAAATTCAGAGACGCAGACCTAGATGAACAGGATTATGGGAGCACTGCTTCATATTGCCTTGCACAACAGACTGACAAGGGCTGTAATAATGTGGTTTGTTACAGCAGGCTCTTATCAGCTGAATTTAATCTTAGTCCACTGGAATTACACTCAGAGACAATTCAAATATACTGTTTGACAATGTAATCCATATCCATAGCCTTACAAATCCCTCAGTGCAATAATTCATCCCGTACAGTCCACAAGATTAATAGTAGGCCAGGGTGAGATGTGATAAAGCCAGCAGAATTCATTGTCCCACTGGCCACCAGAACAGGGGCTAATTTGTACGGTGCTCAATAGGAGTGCACAATGGTCATTGTTAGACTGATCAAATTTCATAGACGGTAGCGCTATGATTAGTTTGAGAAGCAACTGATATAAACCCGGTAAGAGCACTTGACGAGGAAAGACTTTTAGTGGTGAGGGAAGGCTATGCAGATCTCAGGAGAACGGGGTAAAATACATGTTTATCTGTGGAAATTTATGCGGATGATTGCTACATAGCCAATTGCGATCAATTACAGGATTAGTCACTTGTTGTCTTAACATGGGTATAAGTAGAAGTTCTATCACAGGCCAGAGATGTAATAGGATTGTCACATTTCAAAATGTCGTATAATTTTGTGTTCATGAAAATGTGTTGCTCTGATCAACTGTATTATAAATGTCTTGTTGCCCAAACCATAATGTGATCTTTGTAAACTAGCAAGCTATGGTGAATAAGAACTAAAGTATGTATGTTGCATTTGAATTACAAAGTAAAGTTTACAATGGGGTCTTTGACTTGCTTTTGTATTTAAATCATTTATTGACTTGAATGGCCTTATTTTTAAAATCAGCACATTCATCTCTGCCATACAGACAAAAAAACTGATATTGATCTCCTCATCTACCTTTGGGCAAGAATGCCATTAAACATATTCTTTCATCTCTAATTATGGCTTTAAGATGAAACATATTGTGCTTTACTACACATTTCCTGCTATTGTCTTTAAGAATATTCTTCCAATATCCATTTTGACAACCAATTATTAGTATGGTTTGAGTTTCACATTTCAAAAAATGGAGAAAAATGAGAAAGATAAAATATATATTTAAATTGAGACTATTAACAAGAGAGCTGCAACTCCATTTATATTTACGGTGCAGTCCATTTCCAGCACCATATGTAGGCTACTTAGTGCGGTACATTAGAACCCCAATCACCCCAAGTCACAAATATCCAGTAGCGTCTATGCAGAAATGCTAGTACCAATGTCTGCAAGCGCTTGTGCATTTGTCGTTTCCGCCAGAATCGTTTTTACAGAACTTGAGCAAAAAGAAAGGTTTTTCTATTCAATGTGTAGGTTTACAAGGACATTTTTCTTTTTGACATACATTCACAAGTGAAAATACAGTAACGTGTGTGCAAGACTGTACATTTCAACATACAGTCTGTTCTTTTGGGTCATGTCAGAGTTTTCTAGTGCTTAACACCTTGCACCAGGCAGGGGACACTTAATGGTCTCCCTTAGGACTTAATCTCTCGCTCTCTCTTACTCAACATTGATACACACTCTCGATTGTCAAGCTTTTATAAGGTGCTCTGCTTGCACACACACAATCGCTCAATGGCATATCTAAAGGTTTTGTGTAAAGATTACATTGGAGGACACTCCTGAAGCACTGTTATTAAATCACTTTTTATCAGTGAGGTTTATAAAACATGTTACATATAGTGCAGTAGCGTATATATGTACAACCTCGGGTTGTCAATTGTCTAATAAATGACTGCAGTGATGCTCTATACTGACAGGAAAAGGAAAGATTAAATAGATGGTGTGTGTGTTTATATGTACTGTTTCCTGAGATTCAACACCAAGTGCTGTGTGTTTTGAAATGCTGTGATGGCAGATGCGAGTTCTAGTGTTTTAGCCATGAAAAAGAAACAATCTGAAATATAGTTTGCAAAGCATGAAAATAAACATATACAGTGGTTCTCAGTCTGTCAGTCAACACTTGGATAAAAGGAAAATGTCCCCTTAAGGAAAACTATCAGATGAACTGTTTGTGAGTTAGTTCAAAGGCAAAAACAATCCCATATTCAGACCACGCTACATAGTAGGGAGAAAAAATGCATTCACATTGGAGGGAAAAAAAAGAAAGAAAAAGATCTGCTGTAAAGCCATAAAATACAATTCATCTTGTCGCGGTCCCTGCGAGGAGCGTGTAATCGCAATGACACACTGGTGTAATCCATTTAAAACACTTTGGCTCAGGCATAGCCTGCTTTCACTTCCTCTGTAGGCTCGTGCCATCATCTTCATTTCAGACAAGTTTCACTGACTGCCTGCAATTAGCGAAAATGTGTAATCTGCCACGTCGTCCACCTGCTCAGGCTGCCAGGCAGGCATCTTGTCCTGGATGAATTACATGAGTAGCAATAGTGTGGAGAGAAAAAAAGAACACACCAAAAGATAATAACCTGCTTGTCTCAGGCAGAGGTGAAGTGTAAGCCTATTCGCTTGTCCACAGACATGTAATCTGTCTTGAGAGGTGCTCTCTTTTGGCGCCTCTGCGTTTCGACTTTCTGAGGCGGGGTAGAACCACCCAACCTGACTAGGCAATGAGCTTAGAGTAATGGTGTCACCAGAGCACTGAATCTCATTCAGAGTTGCCTGAGCAAACATTATCTCACACTGAACCATTGCAACAGTGTCTTAAGGGAGGGATCTGGTGAGTTATTACACAGTGAGTTTTAATCTTACAGGAAGAAAATACACATTTCACTTTTAATGTAGGCAGACCAGAGTGCAACCTGGGTCTATTCTGCATGTGACTCTCTGTGCAGCATTGAGGCTAATTGAACTAATTACGCACTCAAGAGACACCAAATTAAACATTGTGTTGGCATTAAACTGTGGATGATTTATATTCACTTATAAACTTTGCCCAGGTCTGCTGCCCACCACTACTGTGTTTATGCATCAGTGGTTTAATTATTACTGTTTGTTAATGGGCATTCTAAGAGGTCTGGAGTATTGGTTAAAAATATTCAGCTCACTCGGTGTGATGAGGAAGAGGAGGAATAATAAACAGTGGTTTCACCACAGCGGTGCTTCTCGTGAAATACTGTTATTACACTATTAATGGAGCCCCCAAAAATGCTGCGTCTCAGACTTGCCACAGACGTTTCAGCTAATGATCATTGTCATTATACATTTCTGTTCATTAATTACTAAGACTGTCACTTCTCTACTTTCCCAGTGCCCCAAAGGACCATGTACAGTTTCTTCTTATGCAATTTTGTTATTTTAAACCTTCAACAACAAAAAATGAGTCGATTTCAAATATCATTTATATAAACTGCATGGAGTAGCTAACATTTATCTGAACATCATTTTTTTGAATACTGAAATATTTTTTTATCACTAGTAGTGCTAATTAGTGACTATTGTCATTGCTCATTAAGCATCAACATTTCTACTAAAGCTAACTACAATTCCATTGATCCTTCATGCAATGACCGTCCTACCCTCTAATATCACCCACAGAAACGCTTGTTCAGAGACAGCAGCAGGTGTCAACAGATGAAACTGCACTCCTTTGGGACCAGGAAACAAAACTGTACTTGCTGTGTCTTTTAATAACAGCTAAATGGCGCCTGACATAACACACATTTTAATCCTAAAAGGTCTAAAATGTTGGCAAACTTTTTGGTTGAATTTAAGCATAAATACAAATTGGTTAGGTTTAGGCACAAAATGAAGCTTAGCTTGGTATGGGTTATCATGGTTACAGTGGCAACAGTCCATCTATGAACTTCAATCTCATACTAAACTTAAACTTCAGTTTCCTGTGGGAAAATCCTATGTCTTGTTGATCCAACCACTCAACCTTGTTCCTATAAAACTTATGTGATCATGCCATATTTACTGCACTATACAACACTCAACTGTCTCTGTGGGTCACTTTAAGCTGAAGACATTCTCCCATTAATCTACAGTAGTTGTTGTGTGTTGTCGAGAAGACACTATATTGTACAGGAATCACTGTTTAATCAGAACAAAACAAAAGCATTTTAAATCCACTGTAACTGCAGCTGAATTAAAACATAGAGGCCATGAACACAGAATTTTCTTCACATCCATTATAATGCAGAAAATGTCAAACTTGAATTATAGAAAGCAGAATCTGCCAATCACTCTTGAGTCTTACACTAAAACTTATAATGTCTTCGGTCCAAGAAAGGTCATTCAGTCAAACCTAGTTGGAAATATCAGTTACAATACTGATAGTCTGATAGTTATAATATGTCAGGTCTTCCCAAAGAATTGCTCTTATCTTGCAAGCAATAATGTAAACTCTTTCTCGCTCTGAGCATATCGCATTCCCCAAGTCAACAGTTCAATCTCACCTTTCTCGCCCACTTCTCTCCGAGCAGCAGATGCCATCATTTTTCTTGCCCCCATCTCTTTTTCTACGCACCCACCTTCATTCTGGGCCCACTAGATGGATCAGCTCTCCCTCAATCCCTGCTTCCACCGCGCCTCCTCAGACTGCAAGATTGATTTGTCTACAGGACGCCTCTGACCTTTGATATGATCCAATAAGGGATGCGTGGCCCTAACTGAATTAGACAATCAAAGGGGAGGCACATTAGGCCTGAGATGAGGGTGTTTCCCTTTCCCTCATAGCATACCTCTGCCTTTTTCCATGATGGTTAGATTCACCGTCCATCTCCTGCCCTGCCCCCATCAGACGCCCAGGGGAAAATAAAAGATGTGTTTTCAAATTGCACTTTGCCTAAAGGCTCTTTGGCCCAAATTTAATTTTCACCTTATATCGATTTTCCCCTTACTCTGAACTCAATGGATCCTAATGTTATCTATGGCGTATTTCTGTGCTGTGCAGGAATAAATGGAGACCATGCTCTGGAATACAGCATGTCAGAAGACATTGTATATAATATGTCTTCCTTGAAGTGTCTGGGGAAAGAAGTGATTGAGAAACTGCCCTTTAGGTCTTTATGTGTCGTTTATCATCTGGGGTTGTTCCAAACTTTACTTTCAACAGCATGTATTGACTTGACTTCATCCTAGGCTTTTCAGTAGACATATGAGAATTTTATTTATTTATGAATCCTCGACTCTTTATTTTTTTCCCAACCAATTAAGTCCAGATGTAGCTGTTTAAAACAGCAGACTTGAATGCCTTCTGGTGTAAAGGCATTCAAGTCACACGCACGCAGTGTGCTTGACACTTTTACTTCTAAAAATAAACCTAGTACCAAGGGACTGTGGGTTTCATCATTCACTAGCCGAAAGCAAATTATGTTGCGATGAGTTGGACGGGCAGTTTCGAGTGCTTCAGGTTAAAATGAAGAAGCTGAACGATTGCCATGATGGTGTTTTCTTTTGTTTGTTTTTGGTTTGCAAATTGAAGCATATCAAAATGGCTCCAGCAGATAAGTCCGCGTTTATAAAGCCTTAATGATTATGGTAGATTAAGATGCTCCACTATAACTACTGAGTAACTCTCATCATTGGAAAAAACTGCATCATCATATGAAAACAGGGAATGCTACATATCCTTAAACACTCCAGCCCTACCTGTTTTGACATTTTAAGAACCACTGGGGTGTCAGGGCTGAGTGAATTTCTACAGCATTCGGCCTTAAAAAAAGTTGACAAGCCAGACAGAAGAAAGGATGGATTTTGACAGACCCCGTTCTTCTTTCATTGGAACATATGACGGGGGAAACAAAGGGAGGAAGCGGAGGATAAGGGAAGGGGGAGGCTTCAAAGTGGGTGATGCCGCTGTAGAACGAACAAATGGTGTGAAAACACTTAAACTGATACACATGAGACTTGGTATCACAAGCCACAACACATAACCAGGCATGGGTATGAAAGAACGTTAGGAGGACGTTTGTGTGTGCAGGGAGAATGACGCAGTGGGGGGAGCAAGAAGAGAAACAATCCCACCCTTTGGCAAGTCAGTACGCATTGGTAGCATTTGTTTGTCTTCTTGAACTCGCAGAAAGCTCAAGAAGCCAGGGTCTTACATAAACCCTAGCCAGTATGGCTCTGTGCTGAGGAACTGATCCTTCCCAAAACCCTCATTGTTATTCTCTCATGATGCCGGGGGATCTGCCGAGCACCCACAGCCAAACCTACAGCAGGGCTGAGTGGGAGGTGGGGGTGCTTCTGTTTACATGTGTGCTCTGTCAGAGGACTGAGCTAACTGTACACATAGGATCACAGATGAAACCCAACTTTTCGGGCTTGTGCTTTTAAACTTTCCATTGATCATCTGTTTGTTTTCCATTTTAAATTCTATTTTATATTCATGTCACTGTCATGTCACTTTCTTTCTTTATTAGACTCGCTACACAGACAAACAAGATATGGACTGCAGTTTCTTAATCCTTCCAGGTCTATTCTGGAGATTTTATATGATCATGAATATTTAAACAATTGAATTTCCACTCTGTAGAATAACAGAGGTGAAAAAAAAAATTTACAATGTACAGTATAATGCATTCTTCGACACTTGGACCTGTATGTGAAGATATGACACTCCCCCATACTTAAAGTAGCAGAGTATATCTGGTGTGAGATTTAAATTGAGGACTTGATCAAAAGGTGTCTTCTTTCAGTCTGATCAAAGATGATGAGGCCTCGGGGTCCTGCAAAATCCATGCCGTGCACTCTCAACCTCACTATTTACAGTACAGACCTCAGCTCCATTCAATGAAATATGCATAAAGCCTCAATTACCTTATCTCTTTCAATCATCTCCTCCACTTATGCAAAATCATTTTCTCATGACCTTTGGAAAATCCATGTATCGATTTAAAAGTCTATTTAGTCAAGTTTGGAAGTGAGATTCAGAGGATGTCTACATTTGCTGTGGCACTGCATACATTTTTACATCACAGTGAGCTTCTACTGTCGCTGGCTATAAAACACCATTAATAAATTATATGCTGTGGATCCTACTTCACTACTCCTAAAATAATAGTTTGACTATTTTGTATCTGATATAGTAGTTTTCTGTCTAGATACACAGTTTGTAAAACCCTTTGTAAAACAGTCGGACTTGTCTTTTTTTTTCTTCTTCTGCAGCAAAACAAAACTGCCGTGCCCATCATGGTGTGGAAATGAAATGCTGTTCACAGTGACCTCCAAGTGACTGCCAGAATGGCTGTAAGGTATGAATATAAACATATAATAGTGTGAATCTAAGGCTGCTGGGCAAAAAAGGTTGCAGCATCTGCCGGTAAAACTATGCTAAGGATTCATCAAAATATTCTTATAGGGAATATTTTTCTAGCCTTTCTTTTTTTCTCATTACTGACCTGAAAAGAAGACACTAAGAGAGAAAGCTTTGCATCATTGCTAAAAAAGATATGGGACAGTGTCTGGAATTTTAAGCATGTCTCGGATGAAAACAGAGAATGAATGTTATCTTGAGGTCAGAGGCGGCTGATCTGACAAAGACTACAACAAACTGCCACTCGAGTTCACTTTCCTCTTCTGCTACTTTTTTCTTCTTCTTCTTCTTCTTCTTCTTCAAATGCTTTGATTCGCTCTATCCTTTCCCATAGTGGAAGTCCCTTGGATAGCAGCCGAGTAGGTCTAATTGATTTCTCTTGTTCATGTCGGTTAGAGGCAGCATTGAACTGTGCAGAGTACCCTGGCTCCAGCTCGCCTGCATTATTCCTTTCTGTTTTCTCCTTTGCCTCCATATCCCAGTAGACTACAATGCCAATACTCAACATGCCAGTGCCCTCTGAAATCTTTCAGGGCGCCAGATATCAGAGGAATTTCAGCAGTAGCATGTGAGGAGATAAAATATCCAGACCGTAGTGCTGCACATGCGGCTAGCGAAAAGGTCAGATGTACGATTATATTGGCATTTGCTCTTTAGAAACCATACCAAGTCATTATCTAAGCTAACACTTATGGCACCAAAAGGAGAACTCAGCTATGCTAACCTACAAGGGACGATCATCAATGTGCAACCTAATACGATCAATAGGTACTGTATGATTCCTTTAAACTATGTACAGTTTCATATGGCTTCTGGTCACCTTAATAGCAGCTTTGCTCTGTAATGTGGGTGTGCAAATGATGATAATATTGTGTCCAACCTGGTGTATATGGTTATTAGTTCAGGCAGAGACTCTGACTCTAGGCGGCACATCCATTAAATTCTTCTGTTGCCTTCATCTTTTGTCAGTTTGTGATTTCCTGTCATATAAGAGAAGGCCAAAGAGAAGGCAGTGTGTTTACCAGGTTCAACTGCACAAAACAGATGCAGGTTTTCTTTAGGCAATACGAACACAGTAGGAAACAGCAACCACAGCCTTCAATTTCAAACCATGCATGGTTGAGCTTGGGTTAGAACTCCTGCTAGCACAAGAGAGACGTTAGGTTATGGGTACTATCGAGCAGAGCCTTATGTGTAGTCACTTTGTCATGGGTTTAAGGCTAAAACAGCCAAGCACAATACAACAGAACCCTAATAAAATAATCAATACCTCACTCATAAAACTTCAATTATTATCATCCATGCAAATGTGCACTACACTCAGCCAAGTTGCTGCACAGTAGATCCAACATCCTATAATTCATACTAATTCATGTCATTCCAACATATCTCTGTACAATAGGTCAATAAATATTGCATTTTTCCTGCAGTATTGCCTTGAATACGCTACAGAATTAAAAGTTGGCACCAGTGCAAACTGATCCATTTCTATTCAAGGAATATTATCAGGCTAGCTCACAGCTGAGATTTCTCTTGTGCATTGTCAATGACGCAAGAAAGGACAGTAAATCTTGTTGAAACACAGAGGGACAAGACACACAAGCTCATATAATATGATCAAACTAATATCATATTAGCTGTGAGACATATATACTGTACTGTAACGCAGCTGTGTAAGTCTAGTCTGGCTGTAAACGTGTGATGTTTTATGATGAGAATAATAATGTTTCTTATGCTTGTGAGCGTTACTCTTCTCCTGATAATTACTGTGACTTTGTATTTTTTTGTGGTGTCAGACAATACTGGAAGTGCTAATGTTGGCTATGTTTTAGCATTTACATTTACTTGTACCCTACCTACGGTGGAAGTTCAGCAAAGTTCTCACTTTAAGCTGCTACTGAACATAATCCTGTTATTAGCATAAAAACATGTATAGTTCAAGGAGCTGTTCCAACCTCTCAGTGATAATACCACATACTAATCATTTTAACAAAAATAGAAGAAAAATAAATTCATATACCATGCAGTTTAAGCTGGCTATTGAGCTGGCTAATTAATTTTTTGTTGAGCTATCACTATATCACATCCGTCGGTTATGTGGTGTCAAAAGGTATGTTTCAGTTGTGGCACTGTGACACACACCTTGTGTGTATTCAGTAGTATAAAAAATGAATAAAAAAGCATCTCTTAATTGTTTAAGATAAGCAGCCTGCAAAAGTTCACCGTACACTGTATCACATACATCATGTTTAATAGCGCTGATGTCTCCTGGAGAAGGCAAAAGTTTTAGTTTAACAACTTAATGAGTGTCTGATTTATGACTGCAGCCAAGTGCCTGATAAACAAACAGTACAGGTGAGGGGGTTTCATTTTTCACAGCATTTTCTAATCAACAGATGAGAAAAAAGACATATTTAAATTTGTCTTCATGTACATGGGCTTGTGTGTTTAAATGTGTCACTGTGCATACAGTATGTGTTCTGGTTGTTGAAGTGAATTAAGTTATTTCACTGCTTGCTGTACACACCACCATAAGGAAAATCTCCAAATATTAAACGTCTGTACCGAAATATCATCAGGAATCAGAAATAGAAAAATGCACATATAAGATGAATGTTCCTCCCTAATCCACTGTATTGTTCTTATTTGCACAGCCTCATTTAAGGTTATGTGACGAACGTGTCTACTCAGCTTTCCGAGCAGCGATCTGTATTGTCATACCACAGTTTTAGAGTCAGAATGAGATGGCATCTCATATCAGGCAGCCAAGCGAGTCTGTAAATTTAGCAGCATCAGAACATCCAGTCTCAGAGATGTCCACAGAGGGACACTGGCACCCTCACGAGCGAGCAGCTCACTCGACTTTGGCAGCTAATGCATCAGCTAGCACAAAACGAAGCCTGCCTCATCCAAGAGCATTAAGATGCGAATAAATAAATAAAACATTGCCACCATGAGAGAAGCGGCAATGTGACAGCGGGATTTTTTTTTTTTTCTTCTTTCATGTTGGCAGGCACAGACATTTTATTTTGGGATGAATCAAAATTTCCTAAAAACGCCTGCGCCAGGTGTATCTAATTATCTGACAGCGCATCCTCATTATAAAACAGCCCCTGGGAGTCGGCTACTCAACTTGCCGAGCTTTGGACCACAATCAAGGTGTTCTCACAATAAAAGAGAGGGATAATATAGCTGCCATGCTTCTATACGTATACAATTTTCACCTTTTTTTCTGAGGGGTTGTTTTCTTATGAATCACCATATGTTTGCTAATATAGTGGCAATAGTTTTAACTGTATACAGCGTAGTAAACATGTATCCATACAGTAAGAATGTCTAATAAATATGCAATGCAAAAAGAGTCATAAATGTATTAGCAGATGTTATGACAGCGCTTTGCAATCTCAGCCATGCCCCGATTATGTCACCTGGATCAAGTTTCTAAACTATAATTACAGCTTACTCTGGTTTCTCTCCAGGCACGTGCAGCAGGCAGAAGAAAAGTGGGTGTGTTGTCAACACGGTAACACTAGTGCGACCTATGTTTAGGTATAATTAATGAGAGGAAAAGATTTGCAGAATGCAGCTATCTACAGTAACTCGCTATGCGGGCTGTGCCTCTCGAGGTCACTGTGAAGGAGCTTGTGCAACTGTGAGCAAGCAGACCTGTCTTCCCAGCTTAGTACTTTGAGCTTTTGCTCAAATCCCATCCAACAGTGATTGATGTGGGCCTGGCGAGTAGGTTTGGGAGTATCACTCAAAGGGGAAGACGAAGGAAAATTGCAGAATGTTGCCAGTTTATAAAATGGGAGTGCTGCTGGGTAAAGGATGGCAGGGGGCATTCTTACCTGGGACTAATCCTTGAAAGCTTTGCGAGAAATTCACTGCCTGACAGCAAATGATTCAAATCCACTTTTTTACTCAACGCTGTCTTTACACGTGGGGATAAGTGGCGTAAAGGAGTGGTGTATTTCAACATGTAGTTATGTCGCAATTTGTCGTGCAAGCGATAGCACTTTAAGAAGATGGATGGGCATTTGTCTCATGGTGTAACTCGTCTGATCCTGAGGGAGTGTCATGTATATTCACAATCAGATGAAACAGATAGATTGATTGATTGATTGACAGATAATGCCTAATAAGCTCTGCATCGGCAAATCTCTGTAACCTCAGGTTGACATTGGTGAACTGTGAATGCATCCTTAATTAACCCTCATCTTTGTATTGCACCAACTAAAAACTAGTGTGTTGTTATAAGTCGCGGCATTCTTTGGTGTTAAATTCCAGGTGCCGTCAGCTTCCTGTCCCGCGTGCTTCCCCATTTAGGTCTGTTTTGAAATGCAACAGTGAAATATCTCCTGCCCTGCCTCATGACTTGCAGACCGTAATGTTATTACCTCCCCTCGATGGTCATGCTCACTTAGCCCTCTGTCATTCTACACTAGCCAGGGAAAACACATCTCTGGCTGTGTGAGCTGTCCTTACCCTCATTTGCGATTGCTTCTCCTTGGTTTAGCTTGCTACAAAATACAGAGGCACACAAACTTTTCGGTTCATTATTCAGCCTTTTACAGGCTTCCAATTTTTTTTTTTTTTTTATGGGGCAGCAGAGTATGACTGCAAATCACGGGTAATTGGTTATATATGAATCACTTGTCAGTAGTACTCTGAGGAATACTCTTTAACAAAGAGGCTGGGATGTATAAATCGTGGTTTTTTGGTAACTTCCAAATATAGCAGGCAGTGATGGAAGGGGAGAAACGTGGGGCAGTGCTGACACAGTCTTCGGCATGATCCTCTGTCAATCACCTTCAAATCTGTCATCAAAGGCTGTCAGATAACAGCAGCAAAATAGCAAAAACTGGGTGAGTCACAGACCACCCACCACCTACATCACCTGAGTCAGGATCCCTTGTACACGCGCGGACGCACATGCGTGCACGCTGACATACAGTCCGAAAGCACTCAGCTGAAACAATCAAACATTTAACCAAACTTTCTCAACACGTCCCGCAACCAACGCGCGTCTTATCCTACATCTTGTCTCCGCCGTGCGCTCAGAGGCAGCAGATGGTCGTTTTGGGGGGGCAAAGATGGCTCTGGTTTTTGAGCACAGTGTGTTATAAACGACTAAGATTGAAAAGAAAGAGGGGGAAAAAAAATCTCCACGTATCTCGCCACAATCGGGAGCGTGATGACGAGGAGCAGACCCGTGCGCGTTGTGCGCTACATTATCCATAACGCAGCTCCGGGATATGCAAAAATATGCGCCCTGGGCACCTGCTTACATCGCAGCACGACACAGAAGTTGAAAGTAGGAACCAAACATCCACTTAATCTCACACATAAAAAAAACAAAGCTGCTTCAGCCACAGTTCACACATTCAGAAAATGCAGGAAAAGTCTGTACACTTACTATTTACCCCGGCGGTAGAACGCAAAGCTCCGGTAACTGTAATTAAAATGGAAGAATATAAAAAATGAAGCATGTGCTTAATGAAATTATCCCTAAAAAATAAACTCAGTGTAATAAACTCATGCGTTCACTGTAAATCGTCAAGCTTCTTCACATCACAACGTCCACTTACCCGAGCTGTCCTAATAAATTCCTTGGGAAATTCCAGAGGAGTCCCTTCTTTCTTCTCTCAAAGTCTGAAAACAGCAATGCTTTTCTTATTCCAAAAACAGGCCCCTGGTTCAACTGAAAGAGAAAAGAGACCAAAACAGCCACAACAAATTCCATTAGAACCGGGAGTCCCCCACCACCACCCAAAAAAGTGTGGCCATAACATCTGTGAAGAGCAGCAAACAAAAAAAAAAAAAGGCAACTCGTAATAAATTGGCGGAATGGACAGATGGTACCTGCTCTCTTTATCACTGTCGACTAAGACAATAAGAGCGGCAATAAGACGCGCAGAAAACTGAGAGAGCTGAGGTTTTCTTAGGAAACGCAGCCCCGGCGTGCTGTCACATTAAACCAGCGCGCACACACGCGCGTACACGCTGCTCCCGGCGACGGCTGTAGAAAGAGAGGGAGGAGAGGAAGAGATCGGAGACTTGGGACGCTGCGCTCAGACCTGCACTTCTCAGTCCGGCCGCTTGATGGCCAGCAAGAGGAGCAACTGACGCTGGTGGGATGTCTCCCACAGGGCGACACTGTCCTTCAGTAAACATACAGAAAGCCGATATGCTCGTTATAATTACATCTCAATAAGGTTCAAATGTTCCCTAACTGCCAATCATTACACTTGTTACCATCATCGTTATTTATTATTGGCTGCACCTGCAGCAGTTTGCACATTGACAGGATTTAAACGGAAGCTCAATTATAGCCTCGGTCCTGATCACGTGACTGTGTCCGTTGACTTCATTGCGGTGTTTAAGTTTGAGGTTTTATTATTTTACTTTTTTATTTGCAGTTTTTGGAGCTTTTAAATGTGTATTCAATTTATTTTAAATTTAATTAATTTTTTAAAAATTGAATTCATTTATTTAATATTTTTCATACACATAATGATGATGGAAATAGTTAAACGGCTCTGCTATGGCCTGAAACAACTGTAAAATGCTCATTGAAAATCGAAGAAGTAGAGATCAAGTGATAAATCATAAGTAGAAGTAAATCATAATGGAACACTGGCTTTTTTTCTGAACTGTGAGCTGCCTGCTTTTCACAACTTATATACTGATTTTAAACTATTTTGCTACTACATACTTTCACTTAAGTGGCAGTATTGATGCTGGAGTTTTACTTCTAACAGTATATATTTATATTGCAGCACCACTAATTACATAAGGCATGTAAATACTCTCCTGAACAAATGAAATCAAATTAGAACTACAGTCTAAAATTCACATTGATCTTTCACTGTTTAGAGAACTGTTGGTATCCAGTGATGATTTTACTTATAACAAGAAACGCACACAACACCGGACCCTGTTTACACCTGGATGTATTTTGGATGATGGGATTACAAGTAGACAGCGCTAAATCCAAGTGTAAACGGCCACAGAAACAAATTGCGATTTACAGAGGTGGTCTGGGACCCTTTTGTCCACATTGCTTTTGTAGTGCAAACGGTAATGTGTCCCCATGTGTGTCCTCATGCGTGCCGATGCTCAGAAAGAAAAAGAAAAACAGAAACAAAGAATAGAGATAAACACTGATGTGCATGGGCGGAGTGCCAGTGAAACCTAATTTCAATCAAATAGAAACATATATACACATGTCTACATGGTGATGTGTCTCCGCTGTCCACTTGTGGTCGCATCACCCAAGCTGCATCTTAATGCCAGACATAAACACGGCCACAATGTCTCAGTTCTTCTGAATGACAACCTGTCATCATTGACGTTATTAATTTCACCTGTGTGTGACACATTAAAATGTCTTAAACATATACTATTTTCTTAAAGTGTGTTTCTGGTACTTGCTATACGGTGCTATATGAGCAATACCTGAGTTTTTAATACTGGTGTTGAGAAACTGAAGTCTCTTCATAAAAAGTGGAATTCAGGTTTGGGAGTTCGTCTGAGGTGAAAAATTATGCAGCCCTTTTCACTGGCATGTCACAGCAGGAACCGCACAGGTAAACATAATAAAACTACGCACGGCTGATTTGTTTTCAGGGTTCTGGTATTGTTCATGCTGGCACGCTGTCAAACTGTGATCATTTATAGAGATGACTGTTTTCTGTTAAACAGAACCATTGTTATTGATAATAGTGACACCTGTGCTTACCAAGTCAGAAAGTCCTGTTTTAACCTGAAATGTTTAAATGTGATGGAGGGAAATGATGGTACACACAATGTACACCAGGTATTTCTGGCCACTTGGACTGTGTCAGTCAGCATCCAGATAGATTTTTAGTAAAGTGTGCTGATGACCTAGTTTCACTCAACAGAACATGGTCCTTTATTGAGGCAGCTCAGTCTCCTAAGAATTGTTTCTATACAGCTAGATGAGGATATACACTACCATCCAAAAGTTTGGACAGTCATGTTTTTTGAAAGAAAAACAGATTTTGTAACATCAGATTGACCAGAAATACAGCGTAGACATTGTTAATATTGTAAAAGACTATTGTAGCTGGAAATAGCTGTTATGTTTAGCAAATATTAGTACTGTTTTATAGTATTGCACAGTATTTTTGCTAATGCACCTATATTAATTTTAGTTAAAGTTAAAAATCTTCAGAAAAGCCTTTTGCAATGATGGTAACACAGCTGAAGACATTGATCTTTTGATGAGAAACATGGTAATTCATATGTGTGTCCAAACTTGTGACTTGTGACGTACATAATGAGTATTTGTTCATTCATTATTAGCATAAATGGCAAGTTGCAAATTCATTCGTAAAGAATAAATTAATTAAATGTACGCATATTTTATCCATCAAAATACGTAGTTTACAACAAACTGTTTCTGTCTGCCTCAGTGTCAGATCTTGCTGTAAAACATCCAGTAGCATTATATTCAAATATAAATTGTCCAGGACAATTTTGGAGTGATAGCATTAATTAATTGACTGTTTCTTAGACAAACTGGATCATATCATTATCAAAGGTCAAGAAGGAAGTATCTTTGTACAGGTGTGAGACAGGGAACCTAAAGGTGAGGAGACTTTGGCAAATGACTTACATTTTCTCAGGAGATAGCTGGCACTAATCTACAGCAATATTCTGTGGGGTAGTCAGAAGCACAGCGGGATGGGAAGCTAATTTAAGGATGGCTTCAGGAGTTTTGTTGGAAAGTCTTTCTATCTGTTGACTTAGTGTGGTTTAAAAGGGTGGAGCCTGAAGCAAAAACATGGCCGCCAGTACCAGCTCCAGGGAATGACTTGAAAAGTGTGTGACTGGAGCAAAGTTAGGTAAGTGCAGAACTGATAGAATAAACTCAAGAAGCTGAGTGTTGGTTGATTGCTAGGATAAAACAGCACAGGAGGACTGGCTTTTTACCTAGTTGTTTGTGTCTCTGTGTGTTTGCTTTCATCCTGTGCTAGCTAGGCTGGAGTTTGGCCTAGTTACTTGCTAACATCAGGTAGTTGCCTAGTATGGCAGGCTGCTAGCATGCTGGTTAGCTTGTTGTGTGGCATAATTGCTTGCTAACATTAGGCAGCAGAAGAGGACTGACAGGTTTGTTTGATGTATTGTGAAGATGGGGTAGACTAATGGATAGGCTAACCACATTACCTTAGCCTCAACATACGTACAGTAGTAAAAAATCTGGCTCAAACTAGCTGTAGAAGCCCCTGACACGGCCTGATACCCCATACATGGGGAAGAATAATGGGTAAAACATGTATTAAACAGATTTTCCACAGGAATTGTCAATTTTTGTCACACATTCTGTCTATTTGTAACTAATATTATTGGTTCCCAAATAAAATGTCACTAAGCGCAAACTCGGAGCTCAAATGGTTCAACACAACATGTGAAATATACAGTGTTATAATTATGTCAGCGGCCTTTGGAAAGCAGTTTCACAGATTTTACGCAGTCCAGTCTTTGACCTGTACTTATTTTGGTGTGGAAGATTGGTGACGGGTAGCTGAGGTGTGAGTGAGCCAGGTTTTCTTTCAGGTGTAGTCTGACACACTATCCTTTCTGTCTGGAAGCTGACTGGTAACATGTAAACAGGTAATATGTGAGTCAACTTAATGTGGAGGAATTAGTGTTCAAAGAGAGCCTGAAATCCTCAAATGTGTTTCTGACATGAACCAAGTACATATTTTTGGAGTCATACTGTTTGAAGGAGTCTTTTTGAAGGCTTTTTTTTTTTTTTGTAGTATTGACTAAGTGGTGTGTCCAGTAAGCCGAATATCAAGGAAAGGGAAGGTGGTTAAAAATGGATCTAATTCAAGGCCAGTTTCAGAGTTTCTGATTCTTGTATATATTTTTTTTAACATCTGTTTTTCCTCTTAGAAAATTAAATAATTTCAAGGAGTTGTTACAGGTTAACAGCTATCAAGAGGTACAAGTTTGCTTCCTTACTAGATACTCAAATGGGTTCTTTATGACGATTAAATGTTACTTCAAATTTTAAAATATTTTAATTATACCACTGTGCTTTTATCTTGTCTCGCCTTATTCACACACACTTTCTGTATTAAGTGGATGTGGTGTGGTATTTCTTAGACATTTGCTTACAATGATTAACCTTTGTATGCATTATCCAAAGTGGTGGTCTTCATATGATACAAGCTGCATTTTAAAGGTTTCCAAAGGTGCTGTTAACGTAATGTAGGTGTGTAAGTTGTGAGCATTGCACTGCCTGAGTGGCCTGTATCATCTGTTGGCTGAGATTTTCAGTCACATTACCAGTTCCAGTGAGTGGAAATACTAATAATAATGCTAAAACAAAATTAATCAATATCAGTCTTTAGAATACTTCTTCTACATAAAATGCAAATACAATTCAAGTCTTGCTTTGGCACTGTATTAGATTTGGCAAAAATATATAGCTGGAATTATGCCAGGTTTGCTATATAAATAAATGCTGAGTGGGTGAAGCTATGCATGGTGCTTTGTATCTGATATTCACTTTGGTTCACACAGAAGTAAGGTGATATTTATGAGTCACTGTATTATTCTGGGAGACAGGAATTATTTGGACCGTTCTCTTGCTCATACCTGTTTCAAGAGGTGTAGTTCCGTGACTCCACAGCTCTTCAGTACTTCTTGTGATCACTACTGGATTATAGGAAGAGGCATATTTGCATATTTTCCTAGTTCCATGCATTAATTTGACCACTTTCAGTATGTAGCACAATGTGCTTTGATTTGCTATAAACACTGACAAGTATCTGTTAATGAAGAATATATTAAAGAGACAAATTAATGTACAATAAAAAACAGAGACTGCTAGGAACGGAAGAAGAGGAGGGGGGAGTATAGTCACCCCTGTGATGCTATCATTAGCTTTCTTTAGATTAGAGAGCTAACCTCACGCTGGCCTTGCCTGAGGTAAGAATGATGAGAGAAACTGAGAGATCAGTTGGCAGTGTGCCATGTTAAAGCAGCAGTACAAATTCCTCTATGTTCTGTTTTTTGTTTTTTTTTTTTTTGCAAACAGCATGTTCATTCTAACACAAAATTTTCACAATGACAACTGAGCTTAGGGGGGCAAGCACCAATGTGAACTCGCCTGTCAAAAACAGTTATATTGGACGAACATTTTCTGATCCTCAGACATCACATCTCCTGAGGCTCAGACTGAAAGTGATGGTGAACAGTGACAAAATCATTCAAAAGCCCAGGTCCCAAAGTTTGAACACCAGCTT
>OMLM01001398.1:64667-81644 GCA_900302695.1 Helostoma temminkii
GTTGGCCTCATGGATCCTACAGGGCAACCATATTATAGTTAGACAGACGATAAATAAATGTAAAGAGTGAATATGTATGTATGTGTGGTGGTGATTTGGAATATTCCATAAAGATCCCAAACAAATTAAATGTTATCTGAGCATTTAAAATATGTATATAAGTGAATGCTTCGGTGTGTAGAATGTTCACTCAGACCCGCTTAACTATAGCAAAAAACATTATCAATACTAAAATCTCAAGGTGCGCCAGAATAACTACTAAAAAACATAACATTTCTTAATTTACAAACGCTATTTTTGATTCTTGCTGGTTAGGTGTTTTGGATTCTTAAGTAGTAATTAGTGTACCTGAATGCGTGACATGATGTACCTATGCTTTGTAGCAAGTGAAGCATCTTGTTCTGTCTTGAGCTTTCAGTAGCTAAACATACCACTGTCTAGCTGAAAAGACTCTGGGTTTTCAGGGAGTTAGGAAAGCACCACCCCACTGTGCTGGAATTACATTACATTTTTCCTAGGAGAGCTTTGTTATAAAGTGTAGAAATATCTGCTAATGCTACAGTTTTGATATGTTTATGTAGCTCACTAATCACAATTGGAATTTGTTTACAATATGAGAGGATGGACATATATTGCCCCTTATTCATTGCCAAGCATTTCATTAGCATAAGACTTCCACATAAAAAAATCCAAAAGAATAAGTCTTGCCTGTGATTGATTCTAATTGGACTGATATTTTGGGGTTGGTGATCTTAAAATTCCTAATCGTTCCCTCAAGAACTTTTACTCTATTCTTGGCAAACACAGCAAGATGAGTCTAGTGATATAGACATCCTAAAGACACTGTCAGTTAAATTACAAAAAGTTTCACTGGAGGGCAGATTTCTACATCAATTAGATAACCAGCATCTGGTTTGCTGTCATATAGTGGGGGTTAGTCCCAGAATGAAGGTTAGTACTGCAGAATTTCATCGGATAAGGGATTCTCGATTCACATTTGGAGATGTCCACTCTTGTATGAGCTCACCAAGATAAACTGTTTTGCAACCGACTTATTAGCCCAAACCCAATCACATAATCTGTGTGTGTGTGTGTGTGTGTGTGTGTGTGTATTTTTTTGTTGTGTTAATTTTTGTAACTTATGCAACAAATTAAGTTTACTCTGTTTTCATATAGGCACACAGCAAATCTGGATTTTTCTGTTTAATGATATGAGGGGTATGCCTGTTAAGTGTCCACACCATTTCCCCTACACTATTCGTGAGTGGCAGAAAACAGTAACAACCAGCATATGATGATGTCAAACAGTTACAGAATGTCTTCTTTCTCCTAGCCTTGCTTTGGCTGCCACTGTCAGCCCACATCAGCAGTGCCTCGTCTATTTTGGCATTGAGCACTCCAATATTGGTTTGTTAGACCAGCCAGACTCCGCTGACTGTCTTGTCCCTTATTTTCCCCTTAGTGATATCGCATTGTGAAGACGGTGAGTCATAGTTTGAAAGCACTACTTCTTTGTCTCTTTATAGACAAAGTGCTGCTATTTAACCCACTGGAGGACAACAATTATTCTGTGCTGTTCAGCAATAAACATGATACCATGTCTTTATTCTTCATGGAGGTGGTGCTAATGCCCTCCACATTCTCAAAGGGGAGCCCTAACTCTGCACTTAAGGAACTCTCCTCCCACTGGATGGTGTTTTGGCTGTCCACTTCAACTTTGGCAATACTAGTCAGTCTGGGAGTGTTTCCACTCCCACAGAGAACAAAATCTTAACATGCTTTTTACCAATATCCTGGCAACATTGCTAGCTAAAATGATCAACAGCCAAACTCTGTGTGTGTTGAAAGAGAGATGGTTCTTACATCTTGCTGAGTGGGACCTATAAAAACTATCTTGAAAAGTGTAGCTTCTGCCATGGCCCCCCATCATGGCCCTAGCTCTGTTTGATTAAGCATGAGAAAAAGAACATCTTATGGAGGAAGAACAAACACAGCTGAAGAATCGTATTCCACTGTGGGTCTGTTGATGGGAAGGTGCAGCACATTTCAAGATCCAAAAGGAAAGTCAGTCCTGTGTGTTCTATTTATCCTTAAACAGTCAGATTGGGCTCCTTGCCCTGGCAATTGCCCTGCTTGACACTGGCTTTCACAAACATTAAAGTCTGTGGGATACCGTGGTTGACTTACTGATTCACAGGGATCCCCCCCAGCCAGTGACACAAGGAGCATGACTCCATACTGGAGTGGCTGACCCAGTATGTATGACACCCAGATGGCAACTCGAGCCTTGTGAATGATTTTATTTCTGTTGTTGTGTTATTAGACCGACTCTTGGATGATTGCGCAATTATGCATGTTGATCAAATGAACTGTGATGATTTAGTGAAGTCACGAGAAAAGTACCTTAAACAACCTTCCTAAAGGGACGTGCATCTACTTTCAAAGGCTGTACTGAGGTTGACATTAGCACAGCATCAAAATAACTCAGCCTGCTCAATTATTTAAATTTGACAGTCATGTTAAAGCGAGCACACAGGGAGATGACACAAAGTTGAACCTCAAACTCAACTTTTGCAGCATTCCTGTTGCATTAACAACATCTGGCAATACATTTACAGTTACTCTGTGGCTACTCACTCCTATTGCTTACCTGGTGATAAAAATTATATATTATTGGCACAAACATTGTTTAAACAACTGCTATGCTATGACCTGCGATGATTTTTTTACATTTACCTGTAAGAACAGGCCAATCCTAGTCTGACATAACAATCCAGTGTTGCATGTGCATTTGTTGCATCTTTGTTGCAAGATGAGTGGCTTCCCCAATAGTACATGTTCTTAGGGCTCTACCTGTGAATGTAGATCTAGGTTACATTACTACCTGTACGTATGATCTTGTAAGGTTCCAGTCGTTGGATCTATCAAACAAAGAATAGAAACGGGAGACATTCTGTGAAAATGACAAAAGGTGGCAAAGCAAAAAATGAATACAGACAATATTTGTGACAGTTGAGAGCTTCAATTATAAAAATTACACAGTCTGGATAATAAGTGGCTTAGAATTAAATGTCAAGTTAAGCTTATTTAAATGTGTTATAACTAATGGCAAATTGCCTTCATGAACAAAACAAACTTAAGACTATAGCCACAATTCGCTCTCTGTCTCTCTTGTCCCTGTTTCTGCAAAACTCTAGCCAGTCAGTCAGAACTGATGAAGCCTCATGGATTGAAGGTGAAATGTCTTCAAAAATAAGAAACAAGTCCAGTTGCTACTGAACAGAACCTTTGGGATAACTATGACCTGGATGACTGAAAACCGTCACAGACATTTTACAGGAATGTTATTTTTAGGACCCTGGGTTGAATGTCCAGATCTGATTCTCCCAACATGTAGTTTAGCAATAATGGGAAGTGACTACTTTGAGAGCTTGGTGACTTTTGATTCAGAGTGTACACAAATGCCTAACGTTGTCTCTAGAGGATGCCTGTATGTTATTATGTCTGTTATGGTGAAGAGATTTATAGCAATTATAGAAACTAACTTATTTCAATGCAGCTCAGCTTAAGTTGCACCACACTCTTCCTGTGGTGTAGCAACAGTGAGGTTCAATGTGAAAGCTGAATGAACTTGCACTTGGACTTGCTGTTTTTAATACATTTTGATAGGTGGCAGGGTTGTGGGCCATAGCAAAAGCAAGGTCTCAGTCTTACAACAAGGATGTATTTAACCCAGTGGACTAGAACAGCTGAGGCGTCAACACATCACGTCCCATTCACACTTTGTCCTGATGTCCAATTGCCATGACTCAACTTCCACATAACTTCACCTGGATGAGATACTGTGAGTACATTTATATCCATACAATACATTTCTATTGATATACAGAGTCAATTATGTATTGTGTTTCCATGTATTTCCTTTGAATTGATCTATCCTCTCCAACAGACATTATCAGTACATGCAAGTCTTTCAATGGATTTGATGATACTCGCCATAAACACATTGCCAGGAAATGTTGTGGATTAAACATATCATATGTAGTATATAACCATACACAGTAAACACTGTTAATGGCTCAATTTTTATCCCTTTTTAGGTACATCTCCTTTATATGTATGTCTCACACTAAACAGTTTCAGATCTTCAAACTAAATCTAACATAAATCAAAAGTTGCCTGAGAAAACACAAAATGCAAGATTTAAATGATAATTATACTATTTGAAGTTAAGTATGTCCAATACTTAAAACACCAATGTAAAAAAGAAAACGCCCAAACTGAATTCTTTGTTCACATCCTGACTTTGATTAGCCCACTCCAAAACTTTAGCATCTATAAGATGCCAATTTAGCATCTATAAGAACTGAGTTGCTACTTTATATAGCTTTAAATAGCTGAAGTTAATTCCTATGCAAAGGAAACCATTTTAAGAGAAGACTTTAAATTAATCATTAATAATGAACAATTACTGCAATATTATTTTTAATTAAAAGCACATGGCAAGCAACTCTTGCAAAATGGTTGTGTGTGTCCAGACATAAATATACAGAGAAATATTACACAGCTGCACAATTAATGAAAGCATGGTGTTTGTGTTTTCAGAATAGCTCACTCTCACATCTTTAATGTGATTTTTGGAACTCGACCTGGAAATTTTGGCACCTTAAGTCATTTATGTTTTTGTTTTGCGTAACAGTAACAGTTTCAATGAGCTCACGCCTGATTTTCCACCAAGTACGAAAACTGCTGTGCCATTGATATTATGGATTCAGTGGACAAGAGCTTGTAAAATTAGCCAAGAGTCTAAACACTGTTGTTTTATTGCATCGAAAAGGCCACATTTGGTGCATTTACGTAGTGCCCAGTGATGGTATGAGGGTAAAACAACCAGTGATATATATCCCATATACCTGGCACCATTCAAAATCATGCATTTCTGTGGGCCTCCATTTCACATAAAAGCTATTTTGGCTCACAACTGCATAAACCAATTAAACATATCATTGCAGTTAACCCCCCCTAATGCATAGGGGCACAGATTGATATAAGTCTGATGGCTGTGCATTTGTTTGCCCCTAGTAAATTAAAAAGTAACTTTTCTTTCATAAGCACTGTGTGTAATGGAACAGCTCAATCACTCCATGAGACAGCCCATTCAACACCCTGGCTTGCCTTCGTGGTATGTATATGGCTTCCACAATCATTATTTCTCACACACAATGTGCTTTAATGGTTATGATCGGTTGAAATCATTTAGGCATGTAAAGTGGAGTATGAGGTAGAACTGATGCATTTTCAGTTTTCAGTGAGAGGTTTATGATATCAAAATGTACACTTCACTTCAACATGTAAGACTAAATTTCCCTTAACCAAGAATCTGCTCAATTTGATTCCTACCTACAAATGATATATGAACTCCTTTCCTTCTCTCTGGCTGTGATTTTAAAGCTATCACTATTGTAGCATATAGTATATACGGTTCTCTATAGCCATAGTCCAGTTAACTTCACCCATGGCATTTCTAACTTTTGGAGCCAACACTACCATCTGATATATCGTGCACTTCTTATTTAACACGTTGAATGACGATAGAGCTAACCTTGAAGAGCTGATGTTCACAGAAGAGGAAAAGGGATGCTGTAGATTGGATATTTTGGCAGACAGAAAATATGTTGCCTGAGGACATTTAATTCATATGTGAAGTAATGTATTTGTAACTTCATCTTCATTTATGTTAATTGTGAACATATAATCATTAACAGAAAACACAATCCAGCTGCAATTACGTTCCTCACAAAAACGTAATTGCTGTTTAATTGTATATTAATCAAATGTTGAATGTCCAGACCTGGTTCTACTAACATGGAGTTTACCTACAATGCGAAGTGACTACATTGAGAGTTTAGTGACCTATGATTTAGAGTGTATACAAATGCCTAATGTTGTTTCTAGAGGATATCTGTATGTTGTCTTATTCAATGCAGCTAAGCTTAGGTTGCACCACGCTCTGTCTGGGACATGGCTGCACATGTTGCTGGGTGGCAGGGATGCTGGTGGCTGGTGTTTCTTACTGGAGAAAATAAGAGGACCAATAGCATCACTTGCATTTACTATTTAAGCAGTAAATACATACTTAAATCAAAGTGTTGGCAAACTTCATTAGATATATTGCTTCATATTTTATAGTGTTTGGCTGCAAAAACCTCAGATCTCTGCAGTCACATCGGCTCAAATATAGCCAGTAGTCTTAAATCTCCCTCACTTCCACTGACTCTTTGCATAAACTGAAATAATGCTCCTACATGCACAGAGAGTGAGAATTAGGGTTGTTTTTGATCCTACAAGCAAATTATGTAAAAATAATTTAAGAGCGATTACTTGCTGTGAATAGCTAGAGGATGCCCCATAGTGCTACATTGCCCAAATTGCCTGGATTCCGAAAAAACTGGCTGCCACTGGACAAAATCTTTACACATCTTTGTGATGTACTGTGTATCCATAAACTATGACAACCTTCACTTTGCAAAATTCTTGCAGCTGCTTTCCACAACATCTCTTTATTACAGATGGCTCATGTATGGGAAGCATAAATCCAGCTGGAGTGCTGAACTATCTCAAGATCTCTTCAGCGCAATCACTCTCACACAGTGTCCAAAGTTCTTCTGCAGATCTGAAGTTGATGGACCACAGTGACCACAGCCCAAGCACTAATATTTATACCTGCCACATGGATAAATGTAACATGAGTGCCACATTGCTTCAGCAGTAAATGATGATGTTTGTCTTAGACATGCTCGTACACAAATGTACTGGCTGTCAGCTTGCATGGTGTGGATACAACCCACACAGATGCTTACTATAGGGTTACTATCGCTGTAACCAAGCTACATAGTACACACAAACAAGCAGCAGACAGTTGAATGCTACAACTTCACATCTGGACCATCTGTCAGCAAAAAGCTGAATAAGCTAGCCATCTGTCCTCAGATTGTCACCACAAACATGATCAAGGATGTGCAGAAGATGGTTCACATTTCAGAATCGCTGCACATACGAAGAGTGAAGCACTTAGTCATCCTCTTCATGGTATTAATCACAACCTTGATCCAGAAGTGAGGCTATCAGGTGATGATTTATTTTCTCTTTTGGCTCCACTTCCAGAAAGTGTTTTATTAACATGTCAAATAATCAAGCCAGGAAAAAAGATTCTAGATGTGACATGAAATGTGTGATGTAGCTGTAGACAACAGTGCCTTTTTCAGACTGCACTGGATTTGCCTCTACTTAGTAAGTAAAGATTTACACTGTGTACTTATTGGGTATATAGCATAAAGCATAACCAAACATGTTTACCACCCTCCTCTTACAAGCCACAAAAACTTTTAATTAAAATCTTTTGGAAGGAACCAGATTCACTTGGATATGCAACAATAAAATCATGTTGAATAATTTGCGTCTGCTCAGTCCAGTTAAAGAAAATGCCAGACAAACTAGTGTCATCAAAGCGACATATGCCACAGAGGTTGCCCACCACAGCTAGAGGCTCTCTTATTAATTGCCTGTCAGATGTGGTCCTCAGGTGCTGCAGCGGCAGATGGCCTACAAGTCTCACTGAAGTGGCTCCTTGCTTCACACTGTGGCATCTTTCAGTTACATAGAGATAATTATGTTTGAGAATTCAAATTCAGCATCTGGATGCACAAAAACCTCTAATTAGAGGTATGAAGATGTCCAGTATAAAATCTAGCATACTTAAATTTTAAAACTACTCATTACAACATACACTGGTGTGAAAATCTAGTTGGGGCCCACCTCCTGATTTATTGTCTTTAACTGTTTCATATCTTCAAATAATCATAAAGTCCGACTTTAGAGCAAACACAATATAATTAAAAGAGAAACAAACTCAGTTTTTTTTAGACTGTCAACACACCTGTGTCTTTATCAAGTTTGTAGGTGTGTTGAAATGTCAAAGTGAAAATAGACTCATCTGTCAAAATGCTAGTTTGTTTGCGCCATTAAAAGCAGCATCAGTCTTTTCTCTTGAATGATTGATGTCTTTAATCTGATAAGCACATGATCCAGCCGCACACACATTTCTTGTACCAACACAATAAGTTTACAATGCATAGTATCAACTAGGCCTAAGGGAAAAAGTATTCACCCCTATCAAACTACAATGTTAAGCCTGGGAAGGGGTATTGAGCTATTTCTAAGACCCTGGGACTCCATAGATCCACAGTGAGATGCACCATCTACAAATGGAGAAGACTTGGAACAATAGTGGACAGAACCAGTCAGATAAGTCAGTTATCAATGGGAAAGTCAGGTTGTCGGTCTATGAGCTGAAGCGCAAACACAACTGGGTCATGCAACAAGACGTTAATCCCGACCGTAAGAGTAAATCGACCCCTGACTGGCTCAAAAGGAATAAAACTGAAGTATTGGAGTGGGCTAATCAAAGTCAGGATGTGAATAAAGAATTCAGTTTGGGCGTATTGGACATACTTAACTTCAAATAGTATAATTATCATTTAAATCTTGCATTTTGTGTTTTCTCAGGCAACTTTTGATTTATGTTAGATTTAGTTTGAAGATCTGAAACTGTTTAGTGTGAGACATACATATAAAGGAGACGTACCCAAAAAGGGAGTAAATCAAGCCATTAACAGTGTATACTGTTATGGTTATATACTATATATGATATGTTTAATCCACAACATTTCCTGGCAATGTGTTTATGGTGCGTATCATCAAATCCAATGAAAGACTTGCACAATGTACTGATAATGTCTGTTGGAGAGGATAAATCAATTCAAAGAAAATACAGTGAAACACAATACATAATTGACTCTGTGTATCAATAGAAATGTGCACTTTTAAGACTGAATAATTCAGGAGTTCTTCAGCTGAAAACACAGAACTGATTCCAGGAAATTTAAAAAGTTGATATTAGTTGTTAACTTGATGTTGGGAAAAGTTGTGGTTGCAGCCAGTAGTCACTAATTTGTAAATATGTTTAAGGATAATTTCATTAGGATTCCAAATAAGTCATATTGAAATTTATTCCGTGCTAGTGTTATTCACTTAAGAAGATGGTGGGCTTAAGCCATAATGGGGCAATTGAATTAGATCATTCAGTGGACTGATAGGCAAGGCCAGGATTCTCATGGATTTGTCTCTTGTTTATAGGCAGTATGAGGATTTACTGTAATAGTTTAAATTATTTATTTATTTTAATAATAGTAGTTTATTACTTTTATTTAAATTAAATAACTCTAGTGACACTGTACTGTTTCTGAAGCACAAAAGCAACCCACGAACAGTATACTGTATGTTACAATAGATCGTTTTCATTGCGTCCTTGTACTGCTTAGTACGGTGTTTGGAGGTGTATTCAGTAATTCAAATAAAGGTTTATGCCACTGTTGACAAAGAAAATGCAGCAACATCAATATGTTTCTGTTAAAGTTCTCTTATAGTGATGAAAGTTCTCATATTTGTCATTTTTGTGATCGCGTTTGGTAAGTCGGTAGGGAATTGCAGATTTATATATGTGGGGAAAAAAAGTTATTACAAAATTCCATGCATTTCTCATTTCATTTTTGCTTTAAATAAAATTGCAACACGAACAGGGCTGAATTTTGAGTGAGTGAACAAAGTGTTTTTGTTTTTGTTTTTCTTTATTTTAAATCATAGTCTGTAGATAAAGGTGCTCTTTGGACTCAAAGGTCACGATAACTACATGTTCCAAGGATCTCTGAGTTGTAATGTGCAATGATGAGTATTTAATTTAATTTACATTAATATTACATGGCTGACGCCAGCGCATGTCGGTGTTGAATTGTGGTTGTTGCTGGTTTTCTTAGTACCAGCACTATCCCAAAAACAAAATCAGTGGACAGTAAAAATGTTCCTTGTGACATATTTAAGTTGTATACATAACAAAGTCAGATAGTAACTGACATCGTTAACCAGCAGATGATCTAAAAATACATATTATGATAAACTGCAAGTATTTGATTAATAATATATGGAAACCACATTCATTCTTCTTTAAAAAAAGACTTTAAATTAACAGACCTGGATGAATTTTTTTGCTGATATAAAGGACTGCTTCACCCCGGCACGTCTCTGGGTGTTCTCTGCTTTGTCTCAAATGCAAGCATGACAGGAGGAAAAAATCCATCTGTCTCACACATGACAAGATGGTGAAAAAGATTCTTTCATGCTTTCTGTCAAAATAACCAGAGGTGTTAGAAATCATACGTGACAGATATTACCAGGATTAAGGTTATTACTCAGTGATATTCAACAAGTGGTTCTACATGAAACTGTAGCATCAACTGCAGGCACACACAGTCACGTAGTATATTGAATACTAACCTTGTTCATAAGTGAAATATAGGATCGTGTACTGCCACTCAACCGATGCAGATGTGAAACAGCCATCTTAATGAGTCTGTGCGCAGAGGACAGCAATGGCCATCCAGTTAGTCTGCTACACCAAGGAACCACTTATTTTCTTTGAAAAGAAGGCCCTGCAACAAATGTCTGCTCAAGGTCAGATGTACCACACTGCAAAAAAAAAAACAACCCTATGACTGATAGTGACATTGATTCCCTATAACCAGTCTCGCACTAGTCGCACAACTGAGCCCCAGAACAGCCTGATTTCAAAATTGAACACCCAGGAAAACGTTTTATAATCTGACATTTTCACTGAAAACACACTGAAAACTATTTAGTTTGGTCAGAGAGTGAAGCATCTGGTAGTATACTAAAGGCTAAGCCCAATACAACACTGCTGCATAGAATGAAAATGTTAAGTCTTTTTATGAAGCAGGTTAAAATATCTCTCACCATGAGCCATTTATTGATTGTGAGATATATATGTGTGTTTGTGTGTGTGTGTATATATATGTATATGTTTCTGTAAACAACCATGATAGTAGATGTTGTCTTCCTGCCTTTGTTCATTTCTTCCTCTACCCCTCTTCAAAGGGAGTGATTTCTCCCCATGTTTAATATCTGATGATATTGGTCTGACTGTAGGTGAAAAAACTCTTGAGCAATATCTTTTCCAACACGCCCTCCACCCCCGTCAGAAATTCGATAAAATCCCACTAAGTTGGATCTTTGAAGTGACTATATCAGCTGGCAGAAGCTTGAGGAAAAGTTGGATGATGTGGTAGGGCTTACACAGTTTCCTCTATAAGCAATTATATCAAAGAAATGTGTCAAATATCATGTCAGGAGATCAAGCACTGAACTCTTCTCTGTGCCCCCTATGTCTTGTCAAACTGTTGTTGATATTAAGAGTTTATTCTTGCTTGTTGTTTAGTGCGGGATTAGATTTTTATTTTTTACTTTGCAATCCACTTGCCTTTTTTATATGAATATCAAAATGAAAAAGTAATATATTGTTATGCACATATAGTTCATTATTCAAGGTTGTGTTTTGTTCCGGGGACTTTAAAGCGCCACTAGCAGTGTGATCGGCTGAGGCATAGGAAATTAAATCCCTCTTCTTTTTTTTCTTTTTTTTTTCCTCCCCCTCCCTGCTCTCTCATTCCCCTTAGTTGTTCTCTCCTTCTGTGTGTATGTGTCTCTCTTCCTCTCACCAAACATTTACTCTGCTGGGCACACTTTCTGAAGTGTGAACTGAATTATAGATTTGTAATTTCATCTAAACTTGAGGCCAGTAGGCCTTTGGTGAATAGCATGGATATTTTATCACAAATGAAAAAGTAAATAAAAATACAATAGCCTAAGGGCCTGATGGAAAACCATACTTTTTGAGAGGATAAATGAAGGGAATTTTGACAGTAACAAAGTTTCAGTCATTTCCTCTGGGTTCAGTCCAGAAATAATACAAGCAGGAAGGTGGCACATTTGGTTATGATGTACAAACATCAGGTCTCGTCTCAGGCCTTGTTACTAAAGGCTTAAACCAGCTTGTCCCGCACAAACTCACCTAACAGTGGAAAGGGGAAATGTTACATTTCCTGCACAACACAGAGCCAAATCTTGTTTGGACAAGCTGATGCATGACTAATTAACTTACCTGTAAATCCCATTAGGAGGTTGGCTTAAGGCAATTCAGTGGCAGCCAATCAGGCAGGGCTCTGTTTTACAAGTGAGACGTCTGTGGGGAAAAGGTTAGAGCATCTCTACACTGAGCAGCAGTGTTTATGCATTGTTATACCCATTTCTTTGAGAACATGTTATGGCTTGTTAGCTAGTCTATGTCACACGACCAGCCTTAATTAGAGCTGCATAAAGAAACAGGCATTAGCATACAAATATTTGTAGATGATATGGTTGAGTGTGCATAATGATAATTCCAAGGGGCTTTACAGTGAAACAAAAAGAGGGAGGCACAAAAACGGAGGGTGGAGATGAAGAAGTGACAGAAATGACAAGTAGGGCTAGAGCATCTCGTATTGCAGGTGTCTGATCAGTTTAATGATGGAGCAATTTGCATTCAGTTTCTGATTGTGATGCATCTGTAAACACTGAATTCAGTAAAATAAGCAGTTGTTTATAGGAAGTTATCAAAGCATTGTTGACAAAATGGGATTTCAGAAAAAAATCCAAAATGTGTAAGTGCATAGTAAGTAGGGCTGTGAGGAAAAATCAGTTCTGAATGCACTGTGAAGCAGATGTGAACCATTGTGAAACTGTTTTACAAATGTCAAATCGATTTTCTAAATGTTCATTGATAACGTAACATAATCTGTAAACAAAGGCCATGAAGAGTAGGTAGTTAAAATCATGAGATGGATTCTTGTACATTTGTGTCATTATGTGTGTTGCTGTATTTTACAATTATTTCAATCATCTTGCTTCACAGGGGTTGGCATGGTGGTTTAGTGGTTAACACTGTCACTTCAACCTCACTGTCGCCTCAGCAAGAAGGTCCTGGGTTCGATTCCCAGGTCTATTGTGTAGTGTTTGCATGGGTTCTCTACGGGCACTCTGTAATACTACACTAGTACTATGTATAATAATGTGTTCAGCATTTTAGCAGTACTATCGCATTAAATGTCTTAATACACCTTAATCACGTCGCTTTTGCAGGTTTTGGTCTATGCTATGAAAATTAAACCTTATACCAAAATAACTACATGCTAATCTGAATAACCCATTACAGACACAACCTCTTTATGTAAATGCGCCAGTAATTTATCACAGTGTCATCCTGTCTGAATAACCTGAGTCACAAGGTCACATCAAACAACATTTCTGTGTCCCCTCTAACATGGCATGACATGACATTAACATAAGGGTGCAGCTACACAAGGTTATGTTTATGGACATAGCTGCTAACATTGGCTTGGAGTAGCAATTTCTAATGTCTTTAGCTTTATACAATCACCACAGAATTTCTGTGGTATTATTTACGGTCAGAAGAGTGATAAAGAAAACCTGGTATCAAATTGTTGGTTTTTAAAAAATAGAACAATTTCGTGCCTTTAAAGTCTACAGTATGTTCAGATGTATGTTCTACAGTATGTACACACATACATACATACTTACCCCGTTTCCAAAGAAATATTTGTAAACAACTAAATTGCTAATACATATATGTATATGTAATAAGGTTTAGCTTGTTGTTACCACAATGAAAATATATGTAAGTCACAAATATATTGATACTAAAAATGATCCCACACAGCCTTTATTTTCTGCCAAAGGATCCAATGTTGCTATAAATGATCCAGTTGCACTTGGTTAAGGTTAGGAAAGACTGTGGCCTGGATGAATGGAATAAAACTTAATTGTGATTTCAGCCACAACTATGAATGTAGTCCGTCCAGATACGGATGTATCTGATCTGATCTGATCCAATACCTCACCCGATACCACTTTACGGCAGAGTGTTAATCTCGTGTTTGCTGAGCGGTTGGCAAAGGTGGAGAAATGTCAGCAGTATGGAAATGTTTTAAGATGAGTGTTAGCATAGCACACACTACAACAAGTTTGCTTATACCAGCAGCAGCAACCAACACTGCATCAGACACTGGAAAAGCAAGAGAAAATGTCCAGAGACAACTCGCAGGGCTGTTCAAATATGTTACTCAGTTTATTGCATTGCTGTTCAAAATACCAAATTACTCTGAAGGTACATGACCCAAAACATGTCCACAGTCTGTCAGAGGACGTTACAACTGCTTAACTACTGATAATTAGACAATTGTCTCCCCACTCTCTCATCATTTTAACAGTAAAATGGGTTCATGAGCAACTGCCTTTTTTTACAAACAAATTTACAAGCAAAACTATTTCTGGGCTACTGCTCCCTCCTGGAAGATATTTATGAATTGGAATGGGGTGGCAGTGCCATGCTTGTTTACCTGTTGAGTTTTATGTTACTATTTGGATGTGAACAATAGTCTCCTGTTGTGTGTTTTATTTTGTCACAGAAATCAAGCAACATCTGAATAGTGTTTGAAGTTATTGCACTGGTAATTAAGTACTCGTATAAGTACTCTGTATTGGCAAATACTCAAATGTAAGTACTTGTGTTCATTTACTTTTAAACAAAATCAAGATCTTACCCAAACCTTAATCAAAGTGCCTTTTCTATCTAAACATAACCATACCCAGGATTCCTGTGACTTCCACTATCCACAGACTTAATCTGCTTCGGGTATCTGCTCCTCTTTGGGCCGACATTTGCATGTCCTACTTTAGCTCGACTTGCAGGCTTCTGCTTCTTCAAAATAAGCATTTACTCGCCGAAAACTGGGGAAGAGGGAGACACCAAGCCCAAATTCAGTATTTAAATATCCCTCTGAAAATCAAATGGTGTTAGCAAATGTGTTTTGTTATAGCCAGTCTTTGTCACATCTTACTCATCAATTTCTATTTAAAGCTAGTGAGGGCTAATACTTGTTTAAACCTGTGTGCTTCACATTGTGTTTGGTAACACATAGAAACATGTTTCGAAACTCTTATAAATGTCCAATTCAGGCCACACTGCAATGCTAAATGTTTTCTCAGGAGCACATAGCTCTGATTTTAAAATGCTTTGTACAGTAGAAGTCTATTGAAAAGCTTCTTTACATGCTTTTATTGTCCTCCTGCACAGTGCGGGATATTTGTTATAAAGTGTTATCCATGCTTTATTGTAGCAGCTTTCACACTGAAGACTTGGAAATGAAAGGAAATTGCATAATGAAAAGTGTTCTCCCAACTCAAGAGTACCATTGCTACATGCTTGTGTTACACATCATTTTATCATCCATAGCTTTCTTTGGAATTCCCAATCAAGCTGCTGTTTAGCATCCTTTGGGGGTTTTCGGAGATCAGAGTATCTCACACAGTAATAAATAGGTTCAGTTAGATGTAAAATTAGTTCAGTGGTGCAGTAATGCTGCAAAGACGCATAATAATGAACTTAACTTCTCTTTTACTCCCCTAAGAAATAATAATAAAAATAAAATCAATGTCTCTTTGTCTCATTGTTGTTGTTTTCTATTAGAGTTGAACACAAATTTGAGCATTGTGTTGCAAAATGCACGTTTATAGAGCTGAGTCACATAAATAGGAAATCCTCACCGTTTGCAATGATTCCTCCGCCATGATCAATACCTCAGGGAATGATGAACTTTATACACTCCCCTGCCCCATTTCTATATCAACGTACGAATGCATCTATTTTAATGCTTTTCCTTATTATTAACTGATTCACTCGCCTGGCTCTCTGTTTCCCTGGCTCACTCACTACCATAACTTAATAGATCCCTTTGGGAATAGTATGCACTGAACTGTGAGACAAAATGTCAGGCTGTGATTGGTCCTGTGAATGAGAGGAGTGCCAGCACTTTGGTGTATACCCTGCATTTTTGAGGAAGTGGGGGGTGGTGAGAGAGAGGGGGGAGAAGCAGGACGAAAGAGAGCATGATAAGGGGGAAGTAAGTTACAGTAAGACAAAAGAGGAAGAAATTTTAAAGGTTGATCAGACGCAATCTTACTGAGCGTAAAGCAATAGGCTGTTTCAATTTTGACTTCTGTCTAGCTCAAACTGCACTTTGCTAAAAGACGAATGCATTTAGAAAAGCCTGTGAAAATGTGGTCCTATGCTGAATCCATTGTTTACATGAGCCAGAGGTAATTGACTTTCCAATGTGATTTTTATACTTCGACTTGTTAGTGTGCATCAACCATAGCACATCATTTGCAGGTTTTTATGAAAATACTGCCTCCAGCTCATGTTTAGGATTATTGTCTTTGACCATTACCAGCAACTTGTGCCTGGACATTCATTTTAATAAACTGGCTTTACAAACATTCCACCACCAGAAAACTGGTTGTTGGTCAAATCCATGTCCATGTTGTTCAGTTTTGCATTTATATATATATACTTTACCTCTCTTTCTGTTTACCTACTCTAGTATTCAAAAGTGTGTTTTAACATTGTGCTCTAGACAGTTTTGTGATACCAGGACACATTTCTTAGATAACAATAATACAAAACCAATCTCCAGTTAGTTCCAGCCCTTGACTCGCTTTACATTCACATTTCATTTGCTGCAGGTTTGCCCAGGACATCCCAACAATCAGTATTGGATGACAGGGTGTGTCTTCAAGAACCCTAAGTCCAGCTGCCATCAGATAGCAACCAGGATGATTGATATCAGATGCGTGCTGTTCATGTCAAGTTGTCAGAATTGTACATACACAATTTGCTATAAGTACCTTTCCCTTGCTGCCTTCTCTAAATGTTGTAAGTCTACCTCATGGTCACCTCCCAGACATGTGGATCATGTAAAGGTTAAACAGGGCAAAGACAATATTTCCTCATTGTCACAAAGTTCTTGGTGATGGCATTGATGCCATAAGGGACTTCAAAAAACCCCTTGATTGAAGGAGGTAAAACCAACTACTATAATGTAAAACCTCATCTCTATATTTAACAATACAGCACACACTCTCATGTGATTTTTTTTTTTTTTTTTTATATAA